>CM026559.1:24960287-25238656 GCA_015143295.1 Tetracentron sinense | reverse complement strand
TAAAACAAGGGGGAAAAAAGAAAAGGGCAAACAAGCAGAAGGCCAAACCGAAGAAAGGCAGAAAAAATGGGGGGCAAGAAGAGAGGAAAGGGGAGGGGGGGGGGGAAAGCAAGATGCAACAAGGGGCCGGGGAGACGATCACAGAGGGTGGGCAAGATGCAGCACAGCCAAAGGGGGCGGATTAGGAGAGGCGCCCAGGAAGAGGCATGGAAGAAAACTTACCTTCTTCCATCCTATTCTCAACATACTGTCGCGCACGGTTGGGTGCCGCGAGAAGGTCTTTGCCTTAGGCTTGCCAAATTGGACTTCGACCACCCATTTGCCCCATCAATTCAGTCCCTATGTGTGCAACAGGAGCAGGTCTTGTTTCGGCCTGTCCAATTAAATGACGCTTTGTTCTTGCGGAATCTATGACCAAGCCCTAAGAATCATCTATGACCCATATAACAAAACTTACTACCATATTTCAAGTGCTGGGAACATATGCCCCTGTTGCAATGCAAACAAGCATTAGCGCCCCCTTGTACTCCATCTGGACAAGTTCGCATATGTAGGGAAGTCATTGATTGTCCACAATAATGCTGCTTTCATTTGAAAATTTTGAACACTTAACGCATCGTACGTGTTTAGTCTATCAGTCCACAGATCTAATAACTCATCTACAAGTGGTTGTAAGTATACATCAATGTCATTAGCAGGAGCACGAGGACCAGGAATAAGTAATGACATCATCAAAAAAGGTTGCTTCATACACAATCAAGGCGGCAAATTATATGGAGTCAAAAAAACAGGCCAAGTACTGTGTTCGATACTAACGGTACCAAATGGATTGAAACTATCGCTTGCTAACCCAAGTTTGACATTGCAAGGTTTGACAGGAAATTCACGGTATCATTTGTCAAGATGTCGCCATGCTTCAGAGTCAGCTGGATGCCTTAGAACACCATCTCGGGTCCGATCCTCTGCATGCCAAATGATGGAACCAGCTGTCTTGTTTGACATGTAAAGTCTTTCAAGTCTAGGCTTTAAAGGAAAATTACGCAAAAATTTTGCTGCAATTCTGCCTTCCTTCTTAGATGACGGTGTTGTACAGGAGTCTACAATCTTCCACCGTGAAATTCCACAAACGGAACATGCAATATCATTGGCATGTTCCTTCCAGTATAACATGCAATCGTTTGGGCATGCATCAATCTTATTGTAACCAAGACCTAATTCTCCGATTATCTTTTTAGTTCGGTAAAAGGATGCAGGCAAAGTCTCACCCTCGGAAAGTGCTTCTTTCAGTAATTCAAGTAACATCGTGAATGATTTGTTGCTCCATCCATTTAGACACTTAATGTTATATAACCGGATGATAAAAGATAGTTTACTGAATTTTTTACATCCGGGATACAAATCTTGCTCGACATCTTCTACTAACTTATAGAATTTTGCGGCTTCTGCGTTAGAACTCTCTCTTGTTTCACTCGGTCCCTCATCGACTATCCCTTGGTTTGCACGATAGAGTCTGAACACTGCGTGCAACATCTCTTACATATCATCTATTAAAGGGTTATCCACGTCCCTCACAACTTGGGCAGTTCGAGATCTAGGATGTGGTCTTTCCCTGTGAAAAATCCAAGTAGTCGTCGCATAATGCTAATCGAATCCATCACAAATCAAGTGTTCGTACACACTGTGTCATATCCAATAATATCGATTACTACATTTTTTTATACGGACCCTTGATAGTACTGCCAGGCTGTGGTGACTGACTAAATGCAAAATTTAAGAAATTGTTCACACTTGTTTTATATATGTCACTCCATCTGTGTGCAGAAACCCAACTTTTATCCATGGTCACTTTATCAGCTCTCGCAATCACTAACAATAGAAGACAATATATACCTGTCATTAGTGAATGATACAGAAATAACATCGGAATAATTAGGATAATGCATGCATGCACCATAGTTATTGAATACTTATTGGGTGGGGTGTTTCTGTCCCATTCAGAAATACATAATTCTCCAAGAATCAGTACCGCACGTCCGCTGTCAATTTTCAGAAAATTTGGGCATCATCTCCCTATGGCTCTCCAAGTACACAATTCAAACAAGAGGCAAATGCATTACTTGTCCAAATATGTACCCAGAGAACAATAGGGATGACTAACAAAAATATTCCCAAAATTGAGTGTGCTTCGGGCGACTGACACATGCTTCGGGATTATGCATTCTCAAACTGTCCACACGGACAATTCAAGAATCATTTGATGACAAATACTCCTCTTGACATACAGGACAAATAAGTTGTTAGAATTAATGCAATAGTCCACGTAGGAACTACACATCGTAACCTACAATGAATCCGTCCATAGTGAAGTTAAGAGGGGCACTTATCGGATAATCATTCTTAAACGAGAGATCTAAGTTTTAATGCATGCACATTCACAATGATCTTGAGGGATGCAGGATTCATTATGGAACTTACAATTGAATGATCATGACTGTAAAATTAGGAATGAAGAAAAATCCTATCAATAATCAGTCACAACCCACATTCATCAATATCACATTATAATCATTGATATTAGGCAATAAACATAATATTTAGCAGAAATAAAATTAAACATAGCATGTTCAATACATCCGGCCATTAAATGACTGCTACACCCATTGATTAAGGAGTGAGATAAGCACACTAAGGGTAATGTACCCTACCAAGTTAGAGTCTAACTTGGGCATATTGGTCCAAGCCCAATGCTGGGAGAGCAGTAGTCTAAGAATTCATATACCTCCTAATTTCTAACATAGTAGTGCACAAAATAGTGCACAACTCAGCACTTGATTAACATTGGACTTTGCACTAACTCTACAAATAAAGGTTAAAATGTGCATACTATCTTCTTTAACATGTGATTAAAAAATATCAACAAAGTCCAAAAATTTTAAGCCATCCGAACGGCACAAATTCGAACAAAGATTGAATCGTATCTAAGGTTTAATGCAAACCAACTAATGGATCTAATGACTTGGACTTATCTATCTGGCAGTGATTAGCACACCCCGCATTAGAATAGGTAATCTAATTTCATGGCCACATGTCCCTTTTAACACTCCTTTAACTATGGTAAAACTTAAGAAAATTAAAATAGATATTTTTGTTTTTTTCATTTTGAAAAATCAAGTTTAGATAATAGCAGCTCGTACACCTACAATTAGTATTTATTGTAAATGGGAAGAGAGATATGGGACGCGTCCCATATCTCTCTCAAGCATCACCTCCTTCTCTGGGGACACAGTAACTGTTATGTACATCACTGCCCCAAATGTATAAAGCTTCTAAGCAAGTTGGCATTAGCATGTTAGATGTCATACCAAAAACATAAAATTAATTAAGTTGAATTCTTGACATCCGGGCACATTCCTAGAAAATCTTTACTGAACAATTTAGGACAACCATACCATATGCAGCACATACAAACAGTTAGTATTCTTCTTAATCACCCCTTTTTTCTATGATCCTTCTTCACAAAGAAAAAAATTAGAAATATGATAAAAGTGATTACCATGAAATTAAGTGTTATTTCCTTAATATGAACAAGGTAGTGTATAGTGAAATATATACACACAAATTACATAAAGGCAAAAAAAAAAATAAACGTATATAAATTTTAGAAAAGAAAACATGCCCTGATTCATAAACATGCATGTTTATGAATCTTGAAATCAAACAAAAAATAAGCATATAGAAATTTTTTAAAAGAAAACACGCCCTGATTCATAAACATGCATGTTTATGAATCTTGAAATAAAAAAAAATTTAAATAAATGTATATAATTTTTTGAAAAAAAAACATCCCTCATTGTACGTACCTTTACAGTGGAGAACGGAGCTTAGCGGCAACGGTGATCGGAGCTTGGCGGTGGTGGTGATCGGCAATGGCCGGCGGGTGTCGTCAAAGCTGGAAGGAGAAGGAGCGAGAGAGAGAGGCGCGGCAGAGAAGAGAAAAGGGGGGAAAAATAAGGGATTTCGTGGGTTAGGGACAGGGCAAATAACATAAACAGTATTAGACACGGAATATTTCCATGTCTAATGATCATTAAAATTAGACATGGAAATATTTCCGTCTCTAATATCAAAATCCGTGTCTAATACTATTAGAAACGGAAAATATTCTGTCTCTAATAAATTTATATAAATCTTGGTACTCCGCCATTTATTTAAATCTTGAAATGAGAATTGGATACAGAATATTAGGTACAGATTTATTCCCGTGTCTATAAATAGGTATTAGACACAGAATTATTTCCGTGTCTATAATTCTATTTCTATCCGGTGGATTTCTTGTAGTGAAAACTCATCGAGAGGTCAGAAGTTTGAGCTTGAGTTGGGGATTGGATTTCTCTGCTCTCGCGAGACCAAAATCATCCGGCCCTAGGTGCAGTGTCCGACATGTGTCATTAAAAAAGGGGAGAACTCATTTCATTTTCTCCCCATTTTTTTGACTTATCTCCATTTGATATCTTCTCCCCTTTTTACTGCCACATGTCTGACACTGCACTTAGGCCAGATGGTTTTCATCCGGCGAGAGCCAGATCAAATCTGATCCCCCCTGAGACCGACTTAAGGCTGAGACCATGCCGCCAAGGGCGGAGCTAGGGTGATGGGGGACTCTAGCCCCTCACCCCAAAACTTCTGAGAAAAAATATATTTTTTATAAACGGACACAAACAATTGCGATTGCACATGAACTTGGCCTTGGATTTTTTTTAGGAGGCTCCGCCCCCAAACCCCCCATTGTTAGCTCCCCTACAAGAGAATCCTGACTTCGTCCCTGTGTGCTGCTGAGCACGAGATTTCAAGTGGGGCCATCTTCACATGGTGGCCCCACCTGAAATCCCATGCTCGCGGGTCTCAGTGGTCTTGGCCCTAAGACGGTCTCAGAAGCATTACTTAGAGATATGTAAGAAAGACTCCACTTCTTTGTTGTTTTTTAACACAATTATAAACGAGTATTTTTGGGTTAAAGAACATTTTTACCAAACCTGAGACAAAGCCAACCCAATCCATTTCCATAGTTAGCAAATGACTAGGGATCCTCTCCAGTTGGTGCTGGCGAGGACACCGCCAGCTTCTCCATGTCCAATCCTCAAGCTAATAAGCACCCCCCATGCACAAAACCCAACATGGCTTGGCACCGTGCCCAATGACTTGAAATAGGAAAAGACACTATCGTCTTTTCAAAATACTTTTGAAATTTTGAAGCTGGCAGTGTCCTTGTGAGCACAAATTGGAGAGGATACTGAGTCTTAGCAAATATGTGTGTATTTCAATGCCAAAACATACAAAACCCGTACATATCCTATAGCTTGTCTTAAGGTCATGGGCCTGATGAGTCGACCAATTTTTTTTTCCGTCTCCGCTAATTATGCCCATTGCTACCCTTAATTCACACCATAGTCGGATTTGTATTGGTCAGTATGGGGAGTGCTAGCTGCACTCACCCCTTATGTATTCGCCCCAAAAGGAGGAAAGAAAAAAAATTAAGTTGAACTAGGTGGTGAACAATATATGTTCCGACTATATTGTGCTAGTTCCCTTAGGTGCGATCATTTATTGTTTTCCTTTAACAACATTTTTAATATTAATGACATTTAAACTGAAAAATAATAGTTTATATAAGAGTAAAATTGTAGTCTTTGGGTTGGAGTGCTAACCTGAACCTCGCCCAATTATAAAGGACTTTAGACAACACAATCCGAAAACAACTTATGGATCCAAAAACTTCAACCCCTAACCCATGTAGAGTCCAGCAGATTCGGATGCTTGACCCATGGGTCAGAAAATGCTACACTTAGATAGAATAAGAACCAAAATATAAACAAAAATATTGAATATGTAAATATATTAGGGGTGTCAACGGGCCGGGTTTAGGCCAGCCTAAGTTTTAATCGGCCCAAAACGCCTAGCAATTCAATGAGGAAAAAGGGCTGTTTGATGTTTGTTTTATCAGTTTAAATAACACGCTAGGGGTTTGTCCCAGTGGTAGTGTATCTCCCTTTGGGGAGGAGTGACTTTGAGTTTCTAACCCGCTAACCCCCCCCCTAACCCCTACATAGATAGATAAATGATATAGTTGCCTACCAAAAAAAAAATCAGTTTAAATATAAAGAGGAGCTCAGCATTACCACGTTGTGCGGAGCTCCTCTTTTTACACTATCCGGTGGCAAATGTGATGGTGTGTTGTAAAATTACCCCAACCTTTATCAATAATTACAAAAATGCCACATTTATAGTGTAAAAAAGAGAGCTCCGCATCAACGCCATGATGCGGAGCTCCGGCTCAAAATTAATCTCTTGTTTTATTTAACTAACCATAGAGAGAACTCTTACCTGGAGCAATGTAGCCTATGCTGCCAATCGTTTGTGATGTAGACTGATCTGCATCTAAGATCTTGGCAATACCAAAGTCACCCACATGGGTGACCATGTCTTCATCCAATAGAACATTCGTTGGCTTCAGGTCGCAGTGTACCACAGGCTCCACAAAATTGTGGTGCAAATACTCCGTCGCTAAGGCAATATCCATCATAATGTTGATTCTCTGAAGAAGATCCAAGCAATAGTTGGCTACGGAATTTACCCCCACAAGGAATGTCAAGTAATTTAATTACCGACATTTAGAAAAAGAATTCAAATTTGGGGGCTTGGCTAGGGTTTGTGAGCCGTATGTGGGTCTAGGGTCGATTATCTATGGGTTGTAGGCCCTAGGGACCTTGGGTAGGTGTTGCATGGGTCTTAAGGTTTAAAATTTTGAAATTTCGGTCGATTTCGGATGTCCCATTCGAAACGAAATTTTCTGAAATTTCGGCCGACATCTCACCCAAATCATATTTAATAATAAAATATTATTCCAAAATTTGATCCGAAATTTCGCCGAAATATTCCGAAATTTTGGGTCCGAAATTTCGAAATATTTCGAACTTTTTATTTTTTATATATTTTTTTATATAATATTAATTATATATATTATTATTTTATTTCTAAAATTAATATATAAATTTTTCGAAATTTCACAAAATTTCAGTAAAAATTTCGAGATATTTCAGAATATTTCGAAATATTTCGGAATATTTCGGAATATTTCGGAATTTTAATTAAAAAATAAAAAAAATATATTTAAAAATAAAAAAATCAGATTTCGGCCGAAATTCCGAAATTTTCGAAATCCGAAATTTTACCCGAAATTTTTGAAATTTTGACCGAAATCTAATTTCCGAAATAAACTCAATTTCGATATTGGTGGGGTTGTCCGAAACCAAAATTTCGCAAAATTTCAACGAAATTTTAAACCATGATGGGCCTTGGGCCCATGCCCTAGGTTTGTAGGGCTAGGCTAGGGTTCACCTAGGATTAACTTAAGGTTTAACTAGGGTTAGACGTAGGGTTGACTTAGGGTGGACCTAGGGTTAACCTATGGTTTGATTGGGGTTAACTACGGTTTAACTAGAGGTTGATTGAAAATTAACCATGATTAATGAGCTTAACTATGGTTAAGAATAGGTGTAAAAATTGGGTGCTTACAAGAACAACACGAAATGATCATATTTTGAATGTATAATTTTGGGTAATTAACATCTACAATTACCAATAAAAAAACAGTGCTATTTGATTCGACTTATGATCAGGCCATAAAAGATCACGGTTCATTCTACACTCTATAACCATTATCAATTACTTACGGTCATAGATAAAAACCATGAATGGAAACTCGATTTCTTGTAGTGCACTCTCAAATTCGTAAAAAACTTCGCAAAAAACCACTGTTCCCTCTTATCGAGTCCAAAAAAATCATTTTCCCTCCTTTTTATATTACCCCCATTAATAAAACCTAATATGTAAAAGAGCCTTAAGCATTAGATCACTAGACGACCTCCAACTAAAATAAAAACATAAACCTAACAGTTCTTAACTCAAGGCAGCTAAAGCAATACTTAACATTAATTTAGAATAGTTAAGACAATATGTACTATTATTGAGAGAGAGATTATCAATGGCATTTTCCTAGGCGTTGCACATCAGGTTTCAATGATTCGAACTTGAAGAACCTTTGACTTTGGCGACAAACTCCAGTTTGATCTTCTTGAGCCTAACGACAACGTCTTTCATGTTAGTCCTCTCATCCGGCCACTCCATCGAACAGTCCATAGCTAATTCCATGATGGATGAAAAACACTGTTTTCTTACAGTGGAAGAGTCTCCATCTCCCCTTACGAGATTGGGATCCAAAACCTCCATTACTGCATGGGGAAGTGACGCATCCACCCACCGCCTCAAGCTCAATTCTCCAGCAAACATCTCGTCCGTGGGCTTCTTTCTTGTAAACATCTCCATTAACATGATCCCGTAGCTGTACACGTCACAGCTTGTGGACACTCTTCCTCCGGATCCATACTCTACATGCACCACTCATACGCATCAACAAATCATCAATCCCCAAAGAAGGATAAACACAAACATGTTATTACGGGAGGCAATATGGGTTATTGTAGCCGGAGATTGCTTCGACCCACACCATTTATGAACCAGGTAAATAGCTAAACCCAAACCCAAAATAACAAGAAATTCCTCTACTCTAACCCAAGTTTTAATTTATTATAATAAAATTTAACTATCAAAATTTTTTAAACATTTATTGATTGATTTTTTTATTATTGTTTAAAAAAGGTTAGACGGGCAAGTTCGGACTTACGTCATGTTTGCTCTTTAAAGTATCCGCTAAAACTCATCGGGTGGTGAGAAGTTTGAGCTTGATTTGGGGATTGGGAGATTGGATTTGATCAAGTGAGATGGCTCTCGCCAGACCAAAATCATTCAACCTAAGTGCAGTGTCTGACATGTGGTGATAAAAAGGGAGAAGATATCAAATGGAGAAAATGAAATGACTTCTCTATTTTTTTTCGCCACATGTCGAATGCTGCACTTAGGCCGGATGGTTTTCATTTGACGAGAGCCAGATCAAATCCGATCCCCTCGAGTTGTTATCATGTCAGATAAGAGCCAGGACTTTGCTACTAGACCTCCTTAGGGCCAAGACCACCGAGACCATACCACATGGGGTCGGGGCTGAAGCCCCCTGAATTTTTGAAAAAACAAAAACCCTTTTGTAATAATAGGGGTGTAGCCTTGGAGAGGGGCGGAGCTAGGGCGACGGGGGACTCTAGCTCCCCCAAAACATCCGAGAAAAAAACATATTCTTTACAAAGGATACAAATAAATGTGATTGCACATGAACTTCGCCCTGTTTATTTCGGGGGCTCCGCCCCCGAACCTCCCCATTGTTTGCCCCCTTTAGGAGAGAATCCTGACTTCTTCCCTACATGCTGCTGAGGACGGGATTTCAAGTGGAGCCATCTTCACATTGAGGCCCCACTTGAAATCCTGTGCTCGACGCCACGGTCTCAGTGGTCTCGGCCCTAAGGCATTCTTAGAAGCATTACTTAGAGATATGTAACAAAGACTCCTCTTCTTTGTTGTTTTTTAACACAATTATCAACGAGTATTTTCGTGTTAAAGAACATTTTTACCTAACCTGAGACAAAGCCAACCCAATCCATTGCCTTAGTTATCAAATGACAGGGATCCTCTCCAGTTGGTGCTGGCGAGGACACCGTCAGCTTCTCCATGTCCACTCCTCACGCCATTAAGTACTCCCAATGCACGAAGCCCAATATGGCTTGGCACCGCGCCCAATGATTTGAAATAGAAAAAGACACTACCGTCTTTTAATAACACTTTTGAAATTTTGAAACTGATGGTATCCTCGTGAGCGTAAACTGGAAAGGATCCGAGTCTTAGCAAATATGTGTGTATTTCAATGCCAAAACATACAAAACCCATACATATCCTATAGCGTGTCTTCAGGTCATGGACCGGATGAGTTGACCAATTATTGACACCATAGTCGGATTTGTATTGGTCAATATGGGGAGTGCTAGCTATACTCACCCCCTTATATATTCGCCCTAATAGGCGGAAAGAAATTTTTTTTTAAAAGAATTAATATTAAAAAAAAAAAAATACCAAGGATGTGCGGGTGAACCCTAAGGGTGAGTGAATTCAATCCCATTTAAGGGGTGTCAAAAAGGACACGTGGCAACCTCAAGGGGTGATAACCATAGAGGATTTGAGAATTTAAAAAGGATCCAAATCCGGTTATCACCCCTAGGGTTCACCTGCCCTTCCTTGGGTTTTTTTTTAAAAAAAATATTTTAATATTAAAAAAGCCTTAAAAATAGTTTTTTAATTTTAAAAAGAGAATTAATATGATAGAAAAGGGACACGTTGATGAGTGAGTGAACCCTAGTGGTGGGTGAATCTTAATCATAATTAAGGGGTGTCAAAAGGGACACATGGCTACTTCAAGGGGTGATAATCGGATTTGTCAAATCCGGTTATTACCTTAGAGGATTTGGCTTCATTTAAAAGAAAAGTGGAAAATGACAACTTTAGTAGAGATGATATTTTTGGTAGTTTATACTAGGTCTGTATTCGGGCCGGGCTTTTCCAGGCTTGGTCAAGGCTGGCTCGGCTTGAAAGTGTTTGTTCTATGCCCGAAGCCCAGCTCGGCCAAAATTTAAAAACCTGGCTCGAAGCTTGGGTCGACCCAAATTAATTCAAGCTCGAGCCGGACTTGGCTTCGCTCTATCTCAGTTTAAATACATTTTTTTAAATAATAATAATAATATTTTATATTATTTATATATAATAATGATATATATATAAATAATATTTTTATTTTTTTAATAATATTCGAGCCGAACCAAGCCTCAATCGAGCTGGGCCAAATCAAACAGGTGTTGGCCCAAGCTTGACTTGATTGAATTTTAAAGCTTTTTTTTAGGATCGGCTTGGCCGGATCAAGCGTAAAATTTGAGTTGATCTTGAGCCGAACCGGGCTGAGCCAAGCTGCACAAATGGGTCGATCGGGCTTTGTGCAGCCCTAATTTATATCACTTTATCACATAACATCACCATTCTGTCAATTGACTAATAGGCAACTGATGGAAGGGGTATAAGTGTCATTATTTTAAGAAGTAGGGGTACCTAATATATTTTCTGAAACCTGAGAGAGATCTATATGTATTTTCGTCAAACCTCAGGGGTGTAAATGTATTTTCTCCAAAAAAAAATTATGTTGAGCTAGGTGGTGACCAATATATGTTCCGACTGTATTGTGCTAGTTCCCTTAGGTGTGATCATTTATTGTTTTCCTTTAATAATATTTTTAGTATTAACGACATTTAAACTTTAAAAAAATAGTTTATATAAGAGTAAAATTACTTGTACTATTTGGGTTGGGGTGCTAACCTGAACCTGGTCCAATTATAAAGGACTTGAGACAACACAATCCGAAAACCAACCTATGGATCCAAAACGTTAACCCCTAACCCATGTATATAGTCCAGCGGGTTCGAATACTTGACCTATGGGTCAGAAAATGCTACCCTCTGATAGAATAAGAACCAAAATATATAAACAAACATATTGAATATGTAAATATATTAGGGGTGTCAAGGGGCCGGGTTTAGGCCAGCCTAAGTTTTAATCGGGCCAGCCTTCTCGGGCCAAAACGCCTAGCGATTCAAAGAGAAAAAAGGGCTGTTTGATGTTTGTTTTATTTAACTAACCATAGAGATAGAACTTTTACCTGGAGCAATGTAGCCAATGCTGCCAAGGGTCTTCGTTTGTGTTGTAGACTCATCTGCAGCTAAGATCTTGGCAATACCAAAGTCACCCACATGGGCGACCATGTCTTCATCTAATAGAACATTCGTTGGCTTCAGGTCGCAGTGTACCACAGGCTCCACAAAATTGTGGTGCAAATACTCCATCGCTAAAGCAACATCCATCATAATGTTGATTCTCTGAAGAAGATCCAAGCAATAGTTGTGGGAATACAACCATTTTTCTAAGCTTCCAATAGGCATGTACTGAAGAACTAATGCTCTGAAATCAAGGTTGGAGCAAGTGGTGATGATTTTAACAAGATTTCTGTGTCGGACATTGCGTAACACCTGACATTCTGCATCAAAACTCGTAAATGCTCCCTCATGTTGCAAATCCAAAACTTTTACAGCACTGACTGTTCCATCAGACAATGTCCCTTTGCATACTGAACTGAAACTCCCTGCTCCTAGTAAGTTGGCTTCGCTAAAGTTATCGGTTGCACGAAGAAGCTCCTGGTACGAAACCATCCTGTGTGCCATTCCAGGTGATATATCAACTGGAATTTGGGCGTGCCTCTTTTTCATTCGAAGTTTTATTACAATGGACAAGAGGACGAAAATGATTGCAATTGAAACAATGGTAGGAAGAACATATTTGAGCTGTAATTTCGTTCTCGATTTGGGAACATCGGTGGGACATGGTGGAACTTTTAGTTTTGCCACCCCACAAAGCGCGTCATTCCCCATAAAAGATTGAGCTCCGAAGTTTGTGAAAGGCCCCC
Organism: Tetracentron sinense; assembly: GCA_015143295.1. NCBI lineage: Eukaryota > Viridiplantae > Streptophyta > Magnoliopsida > Trochodendrales > Trochodendraceae > Tetracentron > Tetracentron sinense. The sequence continues at coordinate 25,226,157 of CM026559.1, read as the reverse complement.
CCTTCGGAATTTCTCCTCGTAGCCTATTAAATGAAAGATTCAAATATTTGAGGAGCAAAAGTTTCTTCATGGACTTGGGAATCTCACCTGACAGATTATTCATAGAGAGATCCAAGAATTCAATGCTTATCAAATTTCCAAAGGATTGTGGAAGAAGACCTTGTAGTGAGTTACTTGACAAGCTCAGGTGACTTAGTTTTTGGAGGTCACCTATCATCCTCGGAATGTTACCAGATAATTGATTCCACGAGAGGTCCATTTCTTCCAAGACATCCAAATTTCCCACCTCACCAGACAAATGCCCGTGTAGAGAATTGTGTGATAAGTTTAAAAAGGAGAGATCTCTAAGACTCCATAAGCTCAAAGGTATTAAAGATGTAAATAAATTGGAGTTTAAGTCAAGAATCTTTAGTTGACTAAGATTTCCAATGCAATTTGGAATCGGTCCAGAGAGCTTATTTTTGGGGAGAACTAGTTCCCCCAATCGCATCAAAGTACAAAGATCATCTGGAATGGACCCATGTATACTGTTATCATCTAGAAACAACCTTTGAAGCTTATCTAAGCCTCTGATCGTTGATGGGATGGTTCCCGTAATGTCGTTGACACCGAAATCTAATGTTATCAAGTTGCTCAGATTCCCAATTCCTCTCGGAATACGTCCTGTGATCTGATTTACTGCCCCGTTGAACTTCTCAAGAGAAGTAGAGAGATTCCCAATAGAATCCGGTAGGTTGCCCTTTAGTTGATTTTGTCCTATTTGCAACTCCTCTAAAATCCTGCAATTTGTTAAGGAAGTCATAAAGCTAAGTTCATGTGTGTCAGGTTGGTTGGTTAGTTGATTGCCTGCAAGATTGAGAATTTGGAGGAGTTGCAAATTCCCTAGAGATGTGGGTACCGGGCCATCAAAGGAGTTTGAAGATAATTCTAAAACAGAGAGCATAGAAGCATTAGATATAGAAACTGGGATTCTTCCTCTCAGTCGATTTAAAGCAAGATACAACATTTCAAGATTGGGAAGCCGAGAGCCTGTAGTTGTTGGAACATACCCAGAGAGGTTATTACTTGTGAGTGCAATGATTTGTAAAGTGGATATGTTGAAAATTGCTTTTGGTATTGGACCACTAAGATGATTGATGCCCAAGCTCAAGATTTCTAGATTTAGAAGATGACCCACCTCTTCAGGAATGTTTCCCACTAAGTTATTATCTCCAAAATCAAGTTCTTTTAGCTTAGAAATGTTGCCCACAGATGGAGGAATGGTACCACTCAAGGAAGTGAAGTAAATATATACCTGCTGAAGGTTTGACAAGTTCCCAATTTCTCTAGGTAGGCTTCCAGTGAATTTGTTGCGATGTAATTCTAGATAACGGAGCTTTCCACATCTGCACAAACTTGATGGAATATGGCCACTAAGCTGGTTGCGACCAAGATAAAGCCCTTCAAGGTTAGGAAGACCATACCCAACATTTGTTGGGAGACAACCGGATAGGCTATTTCTTGAGAGATCAATAATCTGCAGCTTGGAGATGTTAAAGATGGTGGAAGGAAGGGAACCAGTTAGCTGGTTGTCTAGTAAATTGAATTGCTGCAAATTATGGAGATTACCTAGCTCTTGTGGAATACTTCCTCGTAGGCTATTATTAGAAAATACAAGCTTCTCTAGCATTGACAGGTTGCCGAGAGAAGGAGGGATAGTGCCAGTAAGACTGTTATTAAAAAGAAGTAAGACACGGAGCTTAGGTAAGATTGCAAGCTCTCTTGGCACATGTCCACTCAACTTGTTGAGTTCTAGTGCTATTTCTTCAAGTTCCTGGCACTGGGATAAACTTGGCGGAATCATTCCTTCCAATTCATTCCTCCCCATGTAGAGTTGCCTCAAGCGACGTAGTTGGCCAAGGTTGTTGGGTAGGTAACCATGGAAACTGTTGTTTCGGAGGTCGAGAGAGACAAGGAAGGACAGGTTGCTGAGTCACGGCTCAATGGTTCCATGGATTCCCATGTGAGAAAGATTCAAAGCTGTGACCCTTTGCCTATGGTGGCTACAAAAGACCCCGATCCAACTGCAGAAGGAGGACTTGGTTGTCCAATTATCTGCCAAGGCCTTCTCAGGATCAACCGTAATTCGGGCCTTGAAGGCAAGCAAAGCCGACAGATCCGTAAAGTTGGACAAAGATGCTACGGATGCAACTATGCATGAGTGCACCAAAAGCACTGTAACGAGAAAGACGAGGGGAGGCTTCGCCATTACCCAGATTTGGCTTGTGTTGTAGAAGCGGTTACTGAAATAGGATAAGCAAGTATCAGATATTTATTTATAACAAAGGCAGTGCATTAGCATCTATTCTTTTCTCAATCAGTGGCGGCATTTTCTTAACCCAAAATTAACTAGCCCGAAACGCAGCCAATTGCGATTGAACGCAGGAGAGTTCAATGGCACATGTGGCGCTTGACAATTGGAGGAGAAAAAAAAAAGCGAGAAATATAGATTATATAAACCTCTACCAATATTTAAGAGCCACATATGCGATTGAACTCTCTCCCAATTGCTTGTGATCAGATCTCGCCCAAGATGCACTAAGTCAAAAAAAAAAAAATTCAAGGACTCAGAGTGGGTGCAGCACGTGGGGTTGGTACCTTATAAGATTCTTTGACACTTATTACCACAACCTTGCATTTCTAGAAGACTCCAACTAGGGCTAGCATTTTTGGAAAGGGAAGTGATTTTAAATTCTCGATGGTACCTACTATCGAGAGCTAGATCCTTGGATTTTCAATCTAAGGGTGTAAGGCATTGTGTGGGGCCATCATTTAAAGCAAATGAGGACATGGAGCCATTGGATCCTCAATCCAACGGTCCAGTTCTCGATAGTATGTAGTATAGAGAGCTTCTTATCACTTTCTTGTTGGAAAAAAAAATTGCTCTCACTTTCTTTCCCTTTTGTAGAAAGGGGAGAGTTCCACTGAAAAAATCCTAAATTAATATTGTAAGTCGAGTGTTGGGCATGAGGTGAATGGGTTGGACCATCAATTATGAGCCACCTATCAGTTGTTCATTTCATTCAATTGGAATGTAGAGAAAGTCTACACGCACTAAGATGAAGGCATTCAATCAATTGGAATGTAGAGAAAGTCTACACGCACTAAGATGAAGGCATTTATTCATATGAATTATTCCAGTCATAATTGATTTTGCAATAAGTGTTGTAGAGAATAATTCTGTTTGGTTGGTAAAAAGTTGATAAGCGATTATTTAGTTATTTAAAAAAGAATATTCTAATCATATTGATTAAAATAAATAAAGAGAAAATATCTTCCTCAAACTGGGACCTTGGAGATCGCATTTGGTGCAAATTTGAGAACTTAGAGTAATTTTACATAATTCCAAAAGGTGTATAATCACACAATCACTCCCTACGATTTTATGAATTTACTAGTTATTTTCACAATCATTTATTATATAATCACTTATGACAAGTTTTATCTTAATCCTAATCTAAGTAATTATAACCGATTAAATCAGTTTCAATAATCTAAACCAAACGACCCTAAGTCTTGCCCTTAAGACCTAACATGTTTCAGTCGTGTCCCTTTCGGATGGGTCCGCACTGAAAGAGAAAAGTCTAATGAAAGAAAACGTAGAGTGCAAGGTGTGATGATCGTAGAAGCACTGTTCTCGCACCCGCCCTTTAAGAGGCTTATCTAAAAGATAGGCGATATTACTAGGAAGAAGATGTTTGGCCGGTCAAGAATGAAAATTTGGCATAGGACAAAAGGATCTTAGTGGATCTTAAATCCCACTTTGACTAAAGAAATGTAGAGGTCTAACAATAAGAAAAATAATCACCTCCCGTTCGGTCACGAGGTGCATCTCAGGTCCCCTTTCAATGCCACGTGTCTTTTTATTTAACTGTAGTTAAGATTCACTCATTCTTAGGGTTCATCCATTTATCTTTAGTTTTTTAAAAAAGCTAATAAAAAAAATTTAACGACACGAGATTAAAAAAAAATTAACCAGTGTTCATTGGAATTGAGTTGGCTTTGTGAGAGCGAGGAGTCCAACAATAATACGGGCCATATATTTCCAAGATCGTATAGTTTGTTACGTGGCATGAAGCAATCCATCCACCAATCACTTGCCCGCTAACAGCTGGTAATTAAAAATGGATTAAAGGGAATGCTAGGGAGACTCTACGGGAGTGGACAGCGGACTCCTCTTGTATAAGGGAAATAGTTTAGCGTACCTATGAAATCTATTTACAAACCTAAGGCTGGACCTCATTGGTCCAACTCCCCCCTCTTAAATACTCACGACAATGAGATTCAAACTTAGGTTTGTAAATATATTTCATGGGTACGCCTATCATTATGAAATCTATTTACAAACCTAAGGCTGGACCTCATTGGTCTAACTTCCCCCTCTTAAAAACTCACCACAATGAGATATCCAGGCCTTAGGTTTGTAAATAGATTTCATGGGTACGCCTATCATTGCTTAAAAATTTTAAAAAAGGTAGGTAAGGTATCATTTTTTTAAGAAAATATAACTAACTCACCATTACCAAACTATAATACTTGGTAAGAAAAAATAACTAAATAAATAAATAATAATACTTCTTTGAAAATTCCATACACTTTGGGGTGTGCTAGCCCGACTTTGGGCCGGGATAATCAAGTAACCTGCCCCAACCCGACCTGCCCTTATTGGGACGGGTTTGGGAAGCTCTTAAACAGAGTAGGTGCGAGTTTGCAACTGAAAGGTTAAATCCAAGTCAGGTTGGGTCTGGGAATGGGTTTATGTCGTCCAGACCCGCTCGTCCCGTATATAATGTAAAATCACTCTTTTACCCTTAATTAATGCAAAAAATACTTTTATATATTACTTATAATAGGAAATATTGCTCCACCCCAATTAATCGATTAAGAAGTGTTTTTATAAATTGTAACTCACCCACCCCACCCTAACCCGAGTTTAGGACGGGAACGGGGTAGGAGTCTTCCATTAGGGATGGGGTAGGGTTGGGGGTGCCCCGGCGTAAACCAACCAATTGCCATCCCTAATAAGGGGCAGTCGGACTAGCACTCCCTTACCCCATATTACTTTCTATACTTAGGAATATCCCCTGGGTTTCTCAAGTTTAAGAATTGCTTGCTTTGTTTTTGGTGACAATTTAGAAATAAAACCCTTTTTCAATCAATCTATAGGTAATTCGAAATATACTCCTCAATCATGGATCCGGCTCGTCTACTTGACCAGCTCATCTCAAGTAGAGATCTCAAAATTTTATAATAATTTTGGACTCATGAATTATTTCCCCTATATTGAAACTAGAATTGACAATGTCACTCCGATTAGCATAAAAACTGTCAAAAATTTCATTATCATTCATCATCAACTTTTCAAACTTAGAAGTCAGTATTTAAAGTTTGAAGATCTTGACGGTTGTAGTCCACTACGTGAAAATGCACTAAAAACGACGACCAATAGTCGTCGTTTCAAAGTATTTACGACAGTTATTGGCCGTCGCATAGGCCATCAGTATTGAAATCGTAGTTTTCAAAAATGACGGCCCATAGCCATCGTTAGTTTGTCAGAAAAAACGACGGCCTATAGCCGTCGTAAAAATAAACGAGAGCTATGGGCCGTCGTTTATGGTGTTATTCACTTTTTTTAAAAAAATTATTTATATTAATAAACTACTGTCATTAGCTGTCATTTTTGAAAAAAAATTTTAAAAAAAATATTTATTTGATCCCTACTGAACCTATCATCTTTCCTTGTTATCTTCTACCTGCAAATTCACTTCTAATAAATTTCAACCCATCATATCCAACTTTTTTCTATACACAATAATAATGTATATTAAAAACTAACTTCATCATATGTACATAATCATCAATCACACACATAATCATCAATCACACACACAATTTTCCAACCACAAAACATAATTACTTAACAAATTTACATATCAATACATCTTGTATCTCTAAGTACCATAAAATAATATGATTTCAAAATGACAAGTCAAATAAATTTTACAAAATTTTTGGACCAAATAATAGTATCGCCAATGGTAACTTCACCAAGTGTTCCCTCCCTTTGATACAAATCTGTATTTGGATAATAGATGTCATCTACTATAATGTTATATATTTCGGGATGTTGTGTCTCATTTCCATGAATCCGTCCCAATGCAACAATAGTCCCCCTGAAATTTTTTAATAAACACGCCGTGGAAATTGGGGGTGACTCGGGGAGAGCTGGCGAAGGCTGCCTTACCTACAAACATTAAGAAGAGTTGATTTAAAAAAAAAAAAAATCGAAAGAAATCAATCTACGAGATTGTTCAATAAAGATACCATAAGATGTTTTAAAAATAAAATTCGCAAGAACAAAGTAACATTTTCACTTTAGTTCATAACTAAGAAGACAATACAAAAAGAGAAATAACACAGTACAAATCATCATAACCAAATGTCAAGAGAGATTTCATAAAGCATATTATCAATAAATTGATAATAATACTGTTTACCGATATTAAAAAAAATTAATAGGGACTGTTCTAAAATGACATTGTTAAATTCCATCTAATATCCTCTCATTTGAGAAACAATTACATCCACACACACACAACAAAAAAACATCAACTTTATTTGGTAAGAAACTTGTACTCACAATATCAACATGTAATCCTTAGAGGTATAATAAGTTGTTGTAATTGGGTTCACATAAATGGATGGGATCTTTGCTATAGTGTAAAATGAACATCTTTCAGGGTTCTCTATGTAGCTGCAAATGAGGGGTCTTTATTGAGATTCAATGCACATTTATTTAGTATGGATTCTAAGGAGCTTCTTATGCATGCTGCTGGAATTTTTTGAGTGACAATGGCAAGGTCTGTAAATCAGTGAAGGCCATTTATTGGCTTAAAGTCACAAATACTTTGGAGCTTCTTATGGCTTAAAGTCACAAATACATTTATTTACTATGGATTCTAAGGAGTTTCTTATGCATGCTGCTGGAATTTTTTGGGTGACAATGGCAAGGTCTGTAAATCAGTGAAGGCCATTTTTGGGTGCAGTACAGCCTACGTTGTTCTTTGAGGTAAAAAGGAACTGACTTCTTTTTATTTTAATGAATGCATTGTTTTCATCAGGAATGGCACAGAGTGAACTAAGTAGTATCCTCAGGTCCTCAACAAATTTTTTTAATTCTAAGTGTGTTTGTATGTGGTTTCTTTCTTTCCATTAGTTAAGGGCTAAAGTTTAACTTATATGGGGGCAAATAGTATTTTAATATTTTTTTAAATCTAAACTTGATAATGAAAGTGTAGAAGCACGTCATTTTCTAACGTAACTGTCCAGACTCCTGACTCTAGAGCGAGTCATCCAAGTTCTTAAAAGTTTCCTTCCTTAGCTTGGGAAGGAAAAACATCCAATTGAGTTAAGCATAATCATCTAATTGAGTCATGTTTCCCAAAAATCTTATAGATGGTTTCGTTGCAAGTAGGAGTTAAAAACAGTTGAAGGCATTCAACCTGCTTCTAGATGCTGCAAAGAGTATGTTGGTTTCTTTATTACCTTATATAGAATCTAGTTTACCATATTTTTCCCATGGAGGGAATTCATTCATGCTTGTTACAGTTTAACTACCAGCAATGTGTTTGAAATCTACAAATCCTTACAACCAATTAAGCTTAAGAGTATTGGCATGAACTCAATGATGCATAGCATCTTGGGTGGAGTTGACAAGAAAACAAAGCATTCATGTTGTAGAAGAATGGGTTAAGTTTAACAGATTCTGAAGCTCCTAGTCATGATCAAAGTCACCAACTTATTAATTGGCTAAAATCCTTAGAACTTCAAGAACCTAGGCAACCACCTTTTGCCATGGTGCTTCTAGTGTAAAGACTCAAGACTAGGAAAGTATTGAATTGTCCTTGTGTTAAGAATGGAGTTGATTGGCAGTCTGAGTGGCATGAAGCTGGATATGTTCATTCTGGATAGAGTTCTCTCTATGCAAATTCTAAATGTAAGAGTGTCAAGTAGCTAAATTCTAGTGGAAAAAGGAAGTGTTGCTATCTTCAAGACTTAGTGAAGGGTATTGTTGATTCAGAGGATCTTCCTCTTAACATTTCCAGAGAAATGCCGCAGCAGAACACAAGATCCTCAAGGTCATTCGTAAGAACTTGGTGAAGAAGTGCATTGAGCTCTTCTTTGAGATTGCTGAGAACAAGGAGGACTACAACAAGTTTTATGAGGCCTTCTCCAAGAATCCAAAGCTCGGTATCCATGAGGATTCCCAGAACAAGTCAAAGATTGCTGAATTGCTTCGATACCACTCCATCAAGAGTGGAGAAGAAATGACCAGCCTGAAGGACTATAATCATTAGGATCAAATCAGGTTGATCCGAATTGAACCCTTGCCGATTTCTCACATGTTGCTGATTAGTGTACTACCGGACCAATTTGAAGAGATTCCACTTCCTTATGCTATAGCTGCTAGTTTTTGGGTCAGGTTCAGTGCTTCTGTGCATTGGACACCACTAGACTAGGATTGTTGGGAGTAGGAATTGTGCATGTAGTTCTAATTTTGAGGAATATTTGCATTGAGACAGGAATTGGTCACCAATCAGCTCCATCTAGGCTTTCTAGGCCAAAAAGGAACCTCTGTTCAGTATTGTTTGGAAGGCCAGATAAAGATGGTGAATGATCTAGAATAATTGCCCTATAAATCAGATATATATATATATTCATCTAATCTAGTTCAAGTTTATAATGTTATCTGGTTTGTGTGAAGTTCTATTTAGTTGTATACATAGCCAATCTTAAGGACAAAAGGCACCAAAAACTAACTAATAAGGCCTGCTACTTCTAGATAGATGATCTTGAAGATGACAAGTTAGAGGGTTATACCTGTGAAGTACTACAAAAATCTGAAGAAGATGAACCCCTCATGTTCTCTTCAAAAACTGAAAGTCACTTGCTAAGGTCCTCAATTTTCGACTCAAGTGTTTGCTTCTCCCGTTTAGTAGCCTCCTTGTAAGGAGCTAACGCACGAATAGTGGTCTTAGAGACACCACTACCCATTCCCCGTACACGCCCCCTTCCATCACGACCACAAACCTGATCAAGTAACAGAAATTTATATTAAACGAGAAATTACACTAGAAGGAATACAATACAAGAGAGGAGGAATGAATCACATACTTTTGTAACGGGGTCATTATCTAAATCTGCATATCCTAGTGATGGATCAATGCTAATAATTTGTCGTATTGCATCCTACAAAAATATATAATTAACTAGAAAACCTATATTACTTGCTTATTAATATTAAAAACCAAGTAGAGTTTTTATTCTCACTATTTGTTGGCTTGTGATAGGGAAAGGGCAAGTCTCATCCTTCTTTGTGTGGGTGACCACGTATACTTCTGTCCTTGTTACTGTTCCACTAGAGCTCTTCTTTTTCTATAAAAAAAAAAGCAAGCATTATGGTCTTATTTAATGAATTATAAGAAATTAATAATATCTCAAATTATTACCAACTCCTCGACAGTCCTAGCTGCTCCTCGTCTACCAGACGTGCGCGGGCTCATCATATGCTTCCTAGAAGACTTGCCATTTGCCCGACGAGCCTTGTCTTCATCTGTTGAACATATATCAACAAAGTTCTCTCAATCTTCTCTTCTCACCTGATGATGGGGATTTCTTTTTCCTTCTGTGTCAATTTCAAATTTGTCACAATGTTTACGGAGCTCGTGTTTCCAATTCTTCCAGGTGGAGTTGGCTTTCGCCAATACTAAACCTTCGTGTGTGATTGAAATATTATACTCGGACTGTGATCAACATTAGAAGATAAATCAAATTATCAATATATAAAAATAAAGTAAATTCTAATTACAACCACATGCACTCACCATGACAATTCTCCAAATGAGTTCTTTGATTTCATTTGACACTACAAGCCAACTAGAGTATGTAGGTGGACAATGTGTCCTCGTGACCCTCCCCAAAAGTGTCGAAAATGTTGGGGTGCCAATGAACTGCTCATCCTCATTAAATTCTGCTAGCCGGCGTTCATCTACACAAATAGTATAATATAGTATTAATTAACTACTAATGACAAATACTAAGCAAATGAATATAATAAACTCACGAGGTTGTGGTGTCCCGCTCTGTCCAGACCCACTGCCACTAGGTTGAGACCCGCTTGATTGCTCCTAGCTCATGACTTCAATCTTTTGTGACAAAACTAATAGAAAAATAGAAGAACGAACACTATGAGATTAATAATTAAATTAAATTGATAAAGATGAGATTAATTTGTTCTTTAAAATAATGAGAATCTTAGAAGAACAAACAGTAATATATGCATAAAAGAAAATGCAAATTCAAAGAAAATTTCTTGTTTTGCCACATGTGTCCCACCAATGCATCAATTCAGACCTTTCAGTCAGTGGGTGCCCTCTTGATAGGAACATAATTCCATACCTGAGATTTGACTCTGTTAACCATCCATTGGAAATAAAAACACTGTACAACTAGGAGAAAGTGGTTATAGGGTATGAAAGAAAGGCAATACATTACATAGTAAGTAAATCTTCAGATACTGTTCAATTTAGACAATATTTTGCTACTGTACATTCTCTGTTTCTTACTATAACCTCTGCTAGACAATATTTTGCTACTGTTAATTCTCTGTTTCTCAATTTAGACAATATTTCATAGTTCCTTATATCCCTTGTTCATTGCTCTGAATGGATTCAATGGCAGCTATGTGTTTAGCATAACACAAAGGAAAAAGAAAATTCCCTACCAAAAAAATATATAAGGAGCATAGGGCATGCATTCTCATGAAAAGTAGCAAAATATTGAAATGGTATAACTAGCATTTTGTACCAACTAATAGTCTAATACTATAAAATATCTCTTCATGTATGAGTTAAGGATAACTTAGAAAAATAACAAAATTGAAATACTATATGATCATCATATGATTTAAGAACTTCAAGAAGGATGACATCAATAAAGCATCAAGTGAACATGGAATCTGCTTCCCCAACAAAATGAACTATTGAACACATGGTCGAAAACCAAACTACTATGACTTATGATCCATCAGTGAAACAAAGTTCCACTCTTGTAAATGAAGGTCGTTGACTCGTTGTAGTTCCAGAGTATTTTGATTAGTGAAGCAAAAGTGACAGAATGACAATGAACTAGAAAAATGTAAAAATAAACACACACACACAAAACATTAGAAAAAATATATATATATTGATCCCATTTCGTGAATATTCAACAACTTATATGCACCGGAATACTCCTCACACAGCACTGTCTCCTTTAGAAAATTCTTGAGTAGTAAGCTGCACAAAAGATTCCTTCCAGAAGAGAAGGGCTTTGTTTTGGACTCCTCTCTGTCAACCCAATCACTTGACAGTGTACAGAATGGAGAGAATCTGAAACAGGTTAGTGTTTCATTAACCTAAGCTTTTTGGAAACAAATTCTACGAAAATTTTCAGTTTGATATAATCATTTGAAAGATAAATAATGGGATTTCCGAACTTTTTGAAGGAGTCTGCAGCCCCTTCAAGGATAATTCTCATAAACCAAAAATGAAAATAAAAGGAAACAAAATGATAGCACCTAAAAATCCTTACATATTTTATAAAATCTAAGAACGATTGCATTAGCACATGATCCCATAAAAGTACTTATGGGATTAAGCTTGGGACAAAATTCTCATTAGCAAATCTAAATTCGCATCCCCTTTCTGCAATATTAGCTACTGATTTAATCATTTTTCCTGCATATTAATTTCAATGGATGCTTCTGTATTGAAATCATAACTTGAAAAGTAACTTTTGGTTGATATTATTTATGTTCGAAAACTGTTAACCCAACAATCATGGTTCATGTAGGAGAAAAAGGCCTTGAAAGAAGAGAAATTAAAACAAGAGGACAAGTATATGTGGGCAAATGTGGATGGTGTCAAGGAGAAGGTTACCATTGATAATTCCAACCAAAGATGTTTACATTCAAAATAAACCTAGAGTTTTAAACCCATAAAAAAAAAATAATGTCTCATAGAATCAAATGCTAGTACATGCATGCTATATACATTAATTTTCATCATCTTCTACTACATCAGCGACTAATGCAAATGTTAAAGTATTTGTTTTCGTTCTTGCTTCAAACACTAAGGGATCTTCATAAGCATCTACATCCCGATGCAATCTCTTTGGAGCATCTAAGACAACATATTATCCCTAGTGTAATCCTTGCAATAAAAGACCTGAGTAGCTTGAGATGCAAGAATAAATGGCTTATTATCTTTCATTAAATTTCTTTTGAACCTCCTCAGGTTAGCAAATATCAAGTTCGTTTCTGAATCAACATAACATCCATTTGATTTATCTTCTATACGTATTCAATCAAAAAATAAGACTTTCTTTAAAAATCATAGTAATCCAATTCAAGAATTTGTTTGATGATGCCATAATAAGTGACTTCTTCTTCCACAAGGTTTTTATCTTTGGCACGTACTCTGAAACTAGTAATAGCCTTTATAGAGACCCCACTATTTTGTGTCGTCGTGTTCATTTCTCAATCCGTTGTACAAAAAACATATCCATTTACTACATATGCATTATATGACAATGCATTAAAGGCTGGACCATCAGCAATCCTCTTCAGGGTAGATATTTTTTCTTTTTCTAATTGTTGTCTTAACCAAGGAATGTAATCCATCGCCTTTTTTGTTTGTTGATTGCCCCTTCGATTTCTATCACTAGACATGTGGGGATGAAGGTATGTCTGATACTCCCTGTGAATGCAAGTAATAGATCTTTAAATTAAGTATTAAAGTGTGTTAAATCAAAATAATAATTGTAAAGATATAAATGTCAAATTTTGCTTACTTCTCCCACTTAGCATTTTCAGGACATTATTGTATAACCCATCTGCGTGCTTGTTGATAAAGCGAATGTGAGAGACGGTAGACCTTTCCTTTTTTATCGATAGGATAGGCACATTTGACTTCATCATCTATAAACGCCCTTCGTCCCCGTTTATGGCTTCCTTCCCTACCATCAGGCATGTATTCCATGCAGAATCTCATTGATTCTTCCATGAGGTACTACTCTGTAATAGAGCCCTCTAAAAAAGTTTGATTCACTACGTATCGTTTATATGTTTTCATCATCCTGTAACAGATAACATCAATCAAATATTGATGCGAAACCTTTGAATTTAAAAAACTATGTAATTCAAAAAATTTATTTACCTCTCAAAAGAATACATCCATCAATATCTAACAGGTCCGTAAATCTGTGCCTCCTCTGCCAAGTGCACAATGAGGTGTGTCATGGAAATAAAAAATGACGGCGAGAAGTATTTTTCAAACACACATAGTGTTTCCACAATGCGTTTTCTCATCTCTAAAAGCTCAATACGGATAATAACCTTGGAACATAAGATATTGAAAAATATTGACAATTGTCGAATAGCAGCACACAATGGCTTATGTTTCTTGAATACGTGCATCAGTAACACTGGTAGTAATTGTTGTAGAAGGATGTGATAATCATGTGACTTCAAGCCCTTAAGTTGCAAATCCTGCAAACTAACATTATGTTTCCAATTTGCACTGTATCCAATAGGAACCTTCAAATTATGCAAAGTCTTACAAATTATCTCTTTCTCCTCTTGAGACAAAGAAAAAGGAGCTTTGAGACAAGACACTTTGTCGTTCTTTTCAATTGGCCATAGATTTCTTCTTATCTTCATAGCCTTAAGGTCCTTACGGGCTCTAATATCATCTTTCGTCTTACCCTTCGTGTCCATAATTGTTACAATTAAATTCTCTGCAATATTTTGATGTGATGGTGTGTTGAAATCCGTTTTATAGAGGAGATGAGAGATAAGAGATTCTCTCTCCCGCTTCCAAGGATGACAGAGAGAGAATTCATTCTAAGAACTTCTAGAACTTACTCACCATTCATTTCTTGACACGTGTTGCTGTTGGTCGTTAGAACCAAAGTTGTCCCTTCTCTCCACATTTTGGCACGTGCTGCTGACTTTAGACAGCCTAATGGTCGGTTGCTGGTAATTCCAAGTTTGAAATTTAATCCAAATTTCGCGGCTAAATTTTTAGAATTTTGGTTGAAATTTTCAAACTTTAACAATTCGTTGAAAATTTTAGAAATTTATTTTAAAATTAAATTCTGAAATATTACTAAATTTTTATTTAAATTTTAAATTTTCAAAAAATTGTTTTAAAAAGAAAATAATAATATTTATATAAACATATTAAATTTTAATAAAATATTATTTCAGTTGAAATTTTAAATCGAAATTTTTTGAAATTTAATTTTTATAAAATAGTAAGAAATTAAATTCCAAAATTTGATGAATAAACTCAAAAATTTTCAAATTTAGATTCAGGTTGAGGGACTAAAATTACGGATATAAACACGATTTCAAACCTGAGTCCAACAAAATTATTAAGGCCCTTTGAATTAGATATTTTTACAATTGATGAGAGATTATAGCCTCAATAATTAAGAGCACTCAAGCGAAGCTAGCTCGGAAGCTACACTCAACTTTCCTAGGTGGTACTTTCAGGCTTGAACAAATCAAGTCAAGATCTCTCTCTCTCTCTCTTAATCTTCATAACCTTAAGGTCCTTACGGGCTTCAATATCATCTTTCGTCTTACCCTTCGTGTCCATAATTCTTGCAATATTAAATTCTCTGCAATATTTCTTCTTATCTTCATAGTCAATTAGCTCTCTTTTTACACTATCTGGTGGAAAATGTGATGGCGTGTTGTAAAATTACCTCAACCTCTATCAATAATTATAAAAATGCCACATTTATAGTGTAAAAAAGAGAGCTCCGCATCAACGCCATGATGCAGAGCTCCGGCTCAAAATTAATCTCTTGTTTTATTTAACTAACCATTGAGAGAACTCTTACCTGGAGCAATGTAGCCTATGCTGCCAATCGTTTGTGATGTAGACTGATCTGCATCTAAGATCTTGGCGATACCAAAGTCACCCACATGGGTGACCATGTCGTCATCCAATAGAATATTCGTTGGCTTCAGGTCGCAGTGTACCACAGGCTCCACAAAATTGTGGTGCAAATACCCCGTCGCTAAGGCAATATCCATCATAATGTTGATTCTCTGAAGAAGATCCAAGCAATAGTTGTGGCTTCGGAATTTACCCCCACAAGGAATGTCAAGTAATTTAATTACCGACATTTAGAAACAAAATTCAAATTTGGGGGCTTGGCTAGGGTTTGTGGGCCCTATGTGGGTCTAGGGTAGATTATCTATGGGTTTTAGGCCCTAGGGGCCTTGGGTAGGTGTTGCATGGGCCTCAAGGTTTAAAATTTTGAAATTTCGGTCGATTTCGGATGTCCCATTCGAAAAGAAATTTTTCGAAATTTCGAAATTTAGGCCGATATCTCACCAAAATCATATTTAATAATAAAATATTATTCCGAAATTTCGCCGAAATATTCTGAAATTTCGGGTCCGAAATTTCGAATTTTTTATTTTTTATATATTTTTTTATATAATATTAATTATATATATATTATTATTTTATTTCTAAAATTAATATATAAATTTTTCGAAATTTCAGTAAAAATTTCGAGATATTTCGGAATATTTCAAAATATTTCAGAATTTTAATTAAAAAATAATATAAAAAAATATTTAAAAATAAAAAAATCAAATTTCAGCCGAAATTCTGAAATTTTCGAAATCCGAAATTTCACCGTAAATTTTTGAAATTTCGACCGAAATCTGATTTCCGAAATAAACTCAATTTCGATATCGGTGGGATTGTCGGAAACCGAAATTTCGCAAATTTTCAACAAAATTTTAAACCATGATGGGCCTTGGGCCCATGCCCTAGGTTTGTAGGGCTAGGCTAGGGTTCACCTAGGATTAACTTAAGGTTTAACTAGGGTTAGACGTAGGGTTGACTTAGGGTGGACCTAGGGTTTACTTATGGTTTGATTGGGGTTAACCTACAGTTTAACTAGGGGTTGACTGAAAATTAACCATGATTAATAAGCTTAACTATGGTTAAGAATGAGTGTAAAAATTGGGTGCTTACAAGAACAACACGAAATGATCATATTTTGAATGTATAATTTTGGTTAATTAACATCTACAATTACAAATAAAAAAACAGTGCTATTTGATTGGACTTATGATCCGGCCATAAAAGATCACGGTTCATTCTACACTCTATAACCATTATCAATTACTTACGGTCATAGATAAAAACCATGACTGGAAACCCGATTTCTTGTAGTGCACTCTCAAATTCGTAAAAAACTTCGAAAAACCACTGTTCCCTCAATCATTTTCCCTCCTTTTCATATTACCCCCTAATATGTAAAAGAGCCTTAAGCAGTAGATCACTAGACGACCTCCAACTAAAATAAAAACATAAACCTAACAGTTCTTAACTCAAGGCAGCTAAAGCAATACTTAACATTAATTTAGAATAGTTAAGACAGTATGTACTATTATTGAAAGAGAGATTATCAATGGCAGTTTCCTAGGCGTTGCACATCAGGTTTCAATGATTCGAACTTGAAGAACCTTCGACGTTGGCGACAAACTCCAGTTTGATCTTCTTGAGCCTAACGACAACGTCTTTCATGTTAGTCCTCTCATCCGGCCACTCCATCGAACAGTCCATAGCTAATTCCATGATGGATGAAAAACACTGTTTTCTTACAGTGGAAGAGTCTCCATCTCCCCTTACGAGATTGGGATCCAAAACCTCCATTACTGCATGGGGAAGTGACGCATCCACCCACCGCCTCAAGCTCAATTCTCCAGCAAACATCTCGTCCGTGGGCTTCTTTCTCGTAAACATCTCCATTAACATGATCCCGTAGCTGTACACGTCACAGCTTGTGGACACTCTTCCTCCGGATCCATACTCTACATGCACCACTCATACGCATCAACAAATCATCAATCCCCAAAAAAGGATAAACACAAACATGTTATTACGGGAGGCAATATGGGTTATTGTAGCCCGGAGATTGCTTCGACCCACACCATTTATGAACCAGGTAAATAGCTAAACCCAAACCCAAAATAATAAGAAATTCCTCTACTCTAACCCAAGTTTTAATTTATTATAATAAAATTTAACTATCAAAATTTTTTAAACATTTATTGATTGATTTTTTTTATTATTGTTTAAAAAAGGTTAGACGGGCAAGTTCGGACTTGCGTCATGTTTTCTCTCTAAAGTATCCGCTAAAACTCATCGGGAGGTGAGAAGTTTGAGCTTGATTTGGGGATTGGGAGATTGGATTTGATCAAGTGAGATGGCTCTCGCCAGACCAAAATCATTCAACCTAAGTCTGACATGTGAAGATAAAAAGGGAGAAGATATCAAATGGAGAAAATGAAATGACTTCTCCATTTTTTTTCGCCACATGTCGAATGCTGTACTTAGGCCGGATGGTTTTCATTTGGCGAGAGCTAGATCAAATCCGATCCCCTCGAGTTGTTATCATGTCAGATAAGAGACAGGACTTTGCTACTAGACCTCCTTAGGGCCAAGACCGCCGAGACCATACCACATGGCGTCGGGGCTGAAGCCCCCTGAATTTTTGAAAAAACAAAAACCCTTTTGTAATAATAGGGGTGTAGCCTTGGAAAGGGGCGGAGCTAGGGCGACGGGGACTCTAGCTCCCCCAAAACATCCGAGAAAAAAACATATTCTTTACAAAGGATACAAATAAATGCGATTGCACATGAACTTCGCCCTGTTTATTTTGGGGGCTCCGCCCCTGAACCTCCCCATTGTTTGCCCCCTTTACGAGAGAATCCTGACTTCTTCCCTACATGCTGCTGAGGACGGGATTTCAAGTGGGGCCATCTTCACATTGAGGCCCCACTTGAAATCCTGTGCTCGACGCCACGGTCTCAGTGGTCTCGGCCCTAAGGCATTCTCAGAAGCCTTACTTAGAGATATGTAACAAAGACTCCTCTTCTTTGTTGTTTTTTAACACAATTATCAACGAGTATTTTCGTGTTAAAGAACATTTTTACCTAACCTGAGACAAAGCCAACCCAATCCATTGCCTTAGTTATCAAATGACAGGGATCCTCTCCAGTTGGTGCTGGCGAGGACACCGTCAGCTTCTCCATGTCCACTCCTCACGCCATTAAGTACTCCCAATGCACGAAGCCCAATATGGCTTGGCACCGCGCCCAATGATTTGAAATAGAAAAAGACACTACCGTCTTTTAATAACACTTTTGAAATTTTGAAACTGATGGTATCCTCGTGAGCGTAGACTGGAAAGGATCCGAGTCTTAACAAATATGTGTGTATTTCAATGCCAAAACATACAAAACCCATACATATCCTATAGCGTGTCTTCAGGTCATGAACCGGATGAGTTGACCAATTATTGACACCATAGTCGGATTTGTATTGGTCAATATGGGGAGTGCTAACTATACTCACCCCCTTATATATTCGCCCCAATAGGCAGAAAGAAATTTTTTTTTTTAAAGAATTAATATTAAAAAAAAAAAAACCAAGGATGTGCGGGTGAACCCTAAGGGTGAGTGAATTTAATCCCATTTAAGGGGTGTCAAAAAGGACACATGGCAACCTCAAGGGGTGATAACCATAGAGGATTTGAGAATTTAAAAATGATCCAAATCCGGTTATCACCCCTAGGGTTCACCCGCCCATCCTTAGTTTTTTTTTTTAAAAAAATATTTTAATATTAAAAAAGCCTTAAAAAATAGTTTTTTAATTTTAAAAAGAGAATTAATATGGTAGAAAAGAGACACGTGGATGAGTGAGTTAACCCTAGGGGTGGGTGAATCTTAATCATAATTAAGGGGTGTCAAAAGGGACACGTGGCTACTTTAAGGGGTGATAATCGGATTTGTCAAATCCAATTACTACCCTAGAGGATTTGGCTTCATTTAAAAATGAGGGGGTAATTTCTTATATGAGAAAAGTGGAAAATGACAACTTTAGTAGAGATGATATTTTTGGTAGTTAATACTAGGGCTGTATTCGGGCCGGGCTTTTCCGGGCTTGGCCAAGGCTAGCTCGGCTTGAAAGGGTTTGTTCTATGCCCGAAGTCCAGCTCGACCAGAATTTAAAAACCTGGCTCGAAGCTTGGCTCGACCCAAATTAATTCAAGCTCGAGCCGGACTTGGCTTGGCTCTATCTCAGTTTAAATACATTTTTTAAAAATAATAATAATAATATTTTATATTATTTATATATATAATAATGATATATATATAAATAATAATTTTATTTTTTTAATAATATTCAAGCCGAACCAGGCCTCAATCGAGCCAGGCCAAATCAAACAGGTGTTGGCCCAAGCTTGACTTGATTGAATTTTAAAGCTTTTTTTTAGGAACGGCTTGGCAGGATCAAGTGTAAAATTTGAGTTGATCTCGAGCCGAATCGGGCCGAGTCAAGCTGCACAAATGGGTCGATCGGGCTTTGTGCAGCCCTAATTTATACCACTTTATCATATGACATCACCATTCTGTCAATTGACTAATAAGCAACTGGTGGAAGGGGTGTAAGTGTCATTATTTTAAAAAGTAGGGGTACGTAATATATTTTCTGAAACCTGAGGGAGATCTATATGTATTTTCGTCAATCCTTAGGGGGTGTAAATGTATTTTTTCTAAAAAAAAATTATGTTGAGCTACGTGGTGACCAATATATGTTCTGACTGTATTGTGCTAGTTCCCTTAGGTGTGATCATTTATTGTTTTCCTTTAATAATATTTTTAGTATTAACGACATTTAAACTTTAAAAAAATAGTTTATATAAGAGTAAAATTACTTGTACTATTTGGTTTGGGGTGCTAACCTGAACCTGGTCCAAATATAAAGGACTTGAGACAACACAGTCCGAAAACCAACCTATGGATCCAAAACGTTAACCCCTAACCCATGTATATAGTCCAGCGGGTTCGAATACTTGACCTATGGGTCAGAAAATGCTACCCTTTGATAGAATAAGAACCAAAATATATAAACAAACATATTGAATATGTAAATATATTAGGGGTGTCAAGGGGCCGGGTTTAGGCCAGCCTAAGTTTTAATCGGGCCAGCCTTCTCGGGCCAAAACGCCTAGCGATTCAAAGAGAAAAAAGGGCTGTTTGATGTTTGTTTTATTTAACTAACCATAGAGATAGAACTTTTACCTGGAGCAATGTAGCCAATGCTGCCAAGGGTCTTCGTTTGTGTTGTAGACTCATCTGCAGCTAAGATCTTGGCAATACCAAAGTCACCCACATGGGCGACCATGTCTTCATCTAATAGAACATTCGTTGGCTTCAGGTCGCAGTGTACCACAGGCTCCACAAAATTGTGGTGCAAATACTCCATCGCTAAAGCAACATCCATCATAATGTTGATTCTCTGAAGAAGATCCAAGCAATAGTTGTGGGAATACAACCATTTTTCTAAGCTTCCAATAGGCATGTACTGAAGAACTAATGCTCTGAAATCAAGGTTGGAGCAAGTGGTGATGATTTTAACAAGATTTCTGTGTCGGACATTGCGTAACACCTGACATTCTGCATCAAAACTCCTAAATGCTCCCTCATGTTGCAAATCCAAAACTTTTACAGCACTGACTGTTCCATCAGACAATGTCCCTTTGTATACTGAACTGAAACTCCCTGCTCCTAGTAAGTTGGCTTCGCTAAAGTTATCGGTTGCACGAAGAAGCTCCTGGTACGAAACCATCCTGTGTGCCATTCCAGGTGATATATCAACTGGAATTTGGGCGTGCCTCTTTTTCATTCGAAGTTTTATTACAATGGACAAGAGGACGAAAATGATTGCAATTGAAACAATGGTAGGAAGAACATATTTGAGCTGTAATTTCGTTCTCGATTTGGGAACATCGGTGGGACATGGTGGAACTTTTAGTTTTGCCACCCCACAAAGCGCGTCATTCCCCATAAAAGATTGAGCTCCGAAGTTTGTGAAAGGCCCCCCATTCGGAATTTCTCCTCGTAGCCTATTAAATGAAAGATTCAAATATTTGAGGAGCAAAAGTTTCTTCATGGACTTGGGAATCTCACCTGACAGATTATTCATAGAGAGATCCAAGAATTCAATGCTTATCAAATTTCCAAAGGATTGTGGAAGAAGACCTTGTAGTGAGTTACTTGACAAGCTCAGGTGACTTAGTTTTTGGAGGTCACCTATCATCCTCGGAATGTTACCAGATAATTGATTCCACGAGAGGTCCATTTCTTCCAAGACATCCAAATTTCCCACCTCACCAGACAAATGCCCGTGTAGAGAATTGTGTGATAAGTTTAAAAAGGAGAGATCTCTAAGACTCCATAAGCTCAAAGGTATTAAAGATGTAAATAAATTGGAGTTTAAGTCAAGAATCTTTAGTTGACTAAGATTTCCAATGCAATTTGGAATCGGTCCAGAGAGCTTATTTTTGGGGAGAACTAGTTCCCCCAATCGCATCAAAGTACAAAGATCATCTGGAATGGACCCATGTATATTGTTATCATCTAGAAACAACCTTTGAAGCTTATCTAAGCCTCTGATCGTTGATGGGATGGTTCCCGTAATGTCGTTGACACCGAAATCTAATGTTATCAAGTTGCTCAGATTCCCAATTCCTCTCGGAATACGTCCTGTGATCTGATTTACTGCCCCGTTGAACTTCTCAAGAGAAGTAGAGAGATTCCCAATAGAATCCGGTAGGTTGCCCTTTAGTTGATTTCGTTCTATTTGCAACTCCTCTAAAATCCTGCAATTTGTTAAGGAAGTCATAAAGCTAAGTTCATGTGTGTCAGGTTGGTTGGTTAGTTGATTGCCTGCAAGATTGAGAATTTGGAGGAGTTGCAAATTCCCTAGAGATGTGGGTACCGGGCCATCGAAGGAGTTTGAAGATAATTCTAAAACAGAGAGCATAGAAGCATTAGATATAGAAACTGGGATTCTTCCTCTCAATCGATTTAAAGCAAGATACAACATTTCAAGATTGGGAAGCCGAGAGCCTGTAGTTGTTGAAACATACCCAGAGAGGTTATTACTTGTGAGTGCAATGATTTGTAAAGTGGATATGTTGAAAATTGCTTTTGGTATTGGACCACTAAGATGATTGATGCCCAAGCTCAAGATTTCAAGATTTAGAAGATGACCCACCTCTTCAGGAATGTTTCCCACTAAGTTATTATCTCCAAAATCAAGTTCTTTTAGCTTAGAAATGTTGCCCACAGATGGAGGAATGGTACCACTCAAGGAAGTGAAGTAAATATATACCTGCTGAAGGTTAGACAAGTTCCCAATTTCTCTAGGTAGGCTTCCAGTGAATTTGTTGCGATGTAATTCTAGATAACGGAGCTTTCCACATCTGCACAAACTTGATGGAATATGGCCACTAAGCTGGTTGCGACCAAGATAAAGCCCTTCAAGGTTAGGAAGACCATACCCAACATTTGTTGGGAGACAACCGGATAGGCTATTTCTTGAGAGATCAATAATCTGCAGCTTGGAGATGTTA
Source organism: Tetracentron sinense (assembly GCA_015143295.1). NCBI lineage: Eukaryota > Viridiplantae > Streptophyta > Magnoliopsida > Trochodendrales > Trochodendraceae > Tetracentron > Tetracentron sinense. The sequence continues at coordinate 25,203,561 of CM026559.1, read as the reverse complement.
AAGATGGTGGAAGGAAGGGAACCAGTTAGCTGGTTGTCTAGTAAATTGAATTGCTGCAAATTATGGAGATTACCTAGCTCTTGTGGAATACTTCCTCGTAGGCTATTATTAGAAAATACAAGCTTCTCTAGCATTGACAGGTTGCCGAGAGAAGGAGGGATAGTGCCAGTAAGACTGTTATTAAAAAGAAGTAAGACACGGAGCTTAGGTAAGATTGCAAGCTCTCTTGGCACATGTCCACTCAACTTGTTGAGTTCTAGTGCTATTTCTTCAAGTTCCTGGCACTGGGATAAACTTGGCGGAATCATTCCTTCCAATTCATTCCTCCCCATGTAGAGTTGCCTCAAGCGACGTAGTTGGCCAAGGTTGTTGGGTAGGTAACCATGGAAACTGTTGTTTCGGAGGTCGAGAGAGACAAGGAAGGACAGGTTGCTGAGTCGCGGCTCAATGGTTCCATGGATTCCCATGTGAGAAAGAATCAAAGCTGTGACCCTTTGCCTATGTTGGCTACAAAAGACCCCGATCCAACTGCAGAAGGAGGACTTGGTTGTCCAATTATACGCCAAAACGTTATCAGGATCAATCGTAATTCGGGCCTTGAAGGCAAGCAAAGCGGACAGATCCGTAAAGTTGGACAAAGATGCTACGGATGCAACTATGCATGAGTGCACCAACAGCACTGTAACGAGAAAGACGAGGGGAGGCTTCGCCATTACCCAGATTTTGCTCAAGCTGCGGAAGCGGTTACTGAGATGGAAGAAGTATCAGACATGTCTATATAACAAAACAATGCATTAGCATCCAATCCTTTCTCAACCAGTGGTGGCATTTTCAAACCCAACCCCACCACACCAGTTACCCCTGGAATTTCAGGTGTTAGAGTGAGAAGCTTTTGAACAGTGGGTCAGGTTTGGGTTGTGTTTTCACAACCCTAAATTAAGTGGATTTGTTCCTCTTTTCTCTAATCCTTTGCCTTAATTAATTCCTAATGAGAGCTGATTGCATTGAAACATAAAGAAAAATGATTGAATGTTAACGAATAGAGAAGTACCCAAGTTAGAAGACTTTAAAATACTCTATAAAGAAAAATGATTGAATGTTAATGAATAGAGAAGTACCCAAGTTAGAAGACTTTACACGCCAGGGCTTTGGCCCAATGTTAGTGTATCCCCTGCTTTAGGGGGGAGGTCCGGGGTTCAATTCCCGCAAGGGTGGGAGTCATTTATACTCTCCACCCGCCCACTAATCGAACAGATACTAACACCTAACCCGGCGTTGCGGCCTAAACGTATATCTCCATACCAAAAAAAAAAAAGTTAGAAGACTTGAAAACACTCTCTCTCTCTCTCTCCAAATAAATTTCATCTAGCCATTGGTGATCTATCGGGACCCAGATGTATACTATCAACATCCCAAAAAAGCTCCTCCCTCTCCTGTGCATTAGTGCAAGGGAACCCTCAACCCAATCCCTCTCTTCGTTCCCTCTATCCCTCAACCTAAATATGCGTGTCTTAAATATTAATTGAAGTTAAATTAATATTTTAAAAATATTTCATGCACAATTATTATGAGATTTGTTTTGATCCGGAGTTTTGCTTCACAGACGTTGGAGTTAGACAGAGCTCCCCTTTTTACACTATGGTTGTGGCACATTTGTAATTGAAGCTAGCATTACCCTTTTTCGGCATAGATCATATTCAATTCCAGACATCTTACATCGCATATATATTAACCTTTCAGTAAATGCTCACACTTGTCGGATAACTGCAGGGTGTTTTGTTCAAAGACTGTATGGGCCATGTTAACAGGGAGTGCGTAGCAGTTTCATTGCCGCAGATGGCGGAAGCATTAGCGTTAAAATATGGAATTCAAATGGCTATGCGATGGAAGCTTACAAACATTTTGATGATTTCTGAAGCTAAGCATGTTAGTGATGAACTTGGTGGTGGGAGCGACCCTTACGCGTTTCTAAAATTTTGTTAGATATTAAAGAGATGCTCCATTCGTACTGAGGAAGGTGCCCTCCTTATAATGTTTTTATTTTGTATCTACCCTCCCTAAACACCCACCCATGGGACAATGTCTACTGCACCCACACAACCGTCTCCAGTATTTATTGATTATACAATAAGTGATGTCATAATAAACATTGCAGTGAATAATTCTGTTTGGTTGGTATTCTGTCGTAATTGATTATGGGTCCTTTTTAAAAGAACATTTAGAGGAAGTTGATAAATAAGAAAAAATATTATAAGAATCTCTCTCCAATTTAAGGGATCGTGGAGGCCTTATTGAACGCAAATTTGAGTACTTACAATAATTTCTACATAATACTAATGGTGCATAAGTAGTTATGTTCCACCATATATAATGACTTCTTGGTATAATTATAATATCATTAGTGATTTTCATAATTAGTAATATTTTATCATAATCCCAAACGATCCCAAGTCATTGCCCACAAGACCTGGTAATGTGTTGTAGTCGTAGTATCCCTTTCCCATGGTCACTCTGAAAGACCTAGTAGTGTCTGTATTATTGGAATTGGCCTTGGCTTGCCTCTGGCGAAGCCAGAAAGGGCTTATCTCGGGGTTCCATAGAATAGGTGACATGTGGTGCAGAAGTCAAAATCATGGGGCTCATGATTTTGACTTCTCCACACACAAATGGACATGTGGCGATAAGTATGTGAGAATAAAGGGGGAGAGATATCAAATGGGGAGAAGTCAAAAATCATGGGGAGAAAATAAATGACTTCTCCCCATTTTTCTGCCAGCTGCCCCACAATGTATGGAACCTCGAGAGCCCTTTCTGGCTTCGCCGGAGACAATCCAAGGCCATTGGACTTATGCTCGACATTACAGTTTGTATGAATGTAGGCCCATGTTTGGCCATTCAAGAAAGAAAGTTTCTTATACGGCAAAAGGACCTCAGTGAGTCTTGAGTCAGACTCGGAAGATAGAAAAGTAGAGGACGCGTCTATTGCTAAGACTAACCAAGGGCGGTCCATCCACATCACTATCACTCAACAACTGGCCAGATTAGGGGAAATGCTAGGGAGACTCTACGGCAATGGACTACGCAAAATAGCATGGTGCGGGTCACAGCTAAGCAATCATTTTCACCCGCTTAATTTTCATAAAAGGGTCGAGTATGGAGACTCCATTTAGCATTTGTTTGTTGTGGGGTTACTAGTCTTTTATCAATCGAAAAAGATGGTCGCTTCCCAGTCAACACCATCGTTTCTCTTTTCTCTCTCTGCACCTCTAAGAGTCCTTAGTCTCAGCCCAAATCGGGTGGGGCCGCCCCATAATCCTCTATAAACTCTAACCATTGTAATAAATTTTGTTTTTTTTTAAAAACAAAACCAAGGATTGATGAGTGAATATTAGGGGTGAGTATTCAACCACAATTAAAAGGAAGTCAATAGGAGACGTGTCAAAAAAGGCTTCGAGACATACCGACTCACGTCACCGACGTAGGAGGTGATTATTTTCCTATAACTAAAAGGGGTTTTCGCATATGTTGTGTTCTATCAGCTTTGCAAATACACTATTATGAGTAAAATTTTTGCAAATCAGCTCATGGTTTTGCAAGTGTTTGACAAATAACCTTAATCCCTAGTTTCATTAGGTTTCCATTTGTTATTGTCTAGAAAATGACTATTATGCCCTTATGTTATTTCATAACCTCACAAAGCCTTTAACTACCCTTGAACTATGGTTAATAAGCTTTAACCCTTGTGATTAAGATTTACACCATTAGGGATAAAGCATCTAACCCTGGTTTTTTTGTTTTAAATGTGTCCCCTTTTAACTTAAGTTAAAATACTAAGTCTTACAGTTAAAGCATCTAACCTTGGTTTATTTTTTAAAAAAAAATTAACGTGTCCCCCTTTGAACTCCTTTTAACTATGGTTAAGATTCATTCACCCTTAGGGTTAAAGCATCTAACCTTGATTTTTAGGAAAAATAGAAAACAAATTAACATGATGCTTTTTAACTCCCTTTAACTGTGGTTAAGAATCACTCACTCTTAGGGTTAAAACATCTAACTTTGGTTTTTAAACAAAAAAGTATATAAAAAATTTAAAGCGTCCCCTTTTAACTCCCTTTAATTGTGATTAGGGTTCACTAACCTTATGGAAGGGGACATGTCAATATTTTTTAAACACCAAGGACCAAGTTAGATGCTTTAACCCTAAGGGTTTGTTGATCTTAACCACAATTAAAGAGAGTTAAAAGGGGACAACTTAAATTTTTTTATTCTTTTAAAACCAAAGTTAGATGCTTTCCTAAAGGTTAGTGAACCTTCACCACTGTTAAAAAGAGTTAAAAGACATTATTATTATTATTATTATTATTATTATTATTATTATTATTTTGTTTCTAAAAACAAAGGTAGATGTTTTAACCCTAAGGGTGAGTGAATCTTAACCATAGTAAAGGATGTTATAAAGGGACACATTGATTTGTTCTAATTTTTTTTCTAAAAATCAAGGTTAGATGCTTTAACCCTAAGGGTTAATGACTCTTAACCATAGTTAAAGGGAGTTCAAAGGGGGACACGTTAATTTAAAAAAAAAACAAGGTAAGATGCTTTAACTCTAAGGGTTAGTGCATCTTAACTTTGAACACATTAATTTTTTTTCATTTAAAACCAAGGTTAGATGCTTCAATTCTAAGGATTAATGTAACTTAAACTAAGTTAAAGAGAGTTAAAAGGGGACAATAGGATGTTTTATCTGAATCTTAATCACAAGGGTTAAGACTTATTAAACATAGTTCAAGGATAGTTAAAGGTTTTGTGAGGTTATGAAATATTATAAGGGCATAATAATTGTTTTCCTAACAATAGCTAGCAAACGAAAGGCTAACAAAATTAGGGATTGATCTAATGGTTGCAAAACCATGAGTTAATTTGTAAAACTGTTAACAGTGTATTTGCAAAGCTCCTAGAACGCAGCAGCAGTTGATATGCAAAAACCCCTAACTAAAATTATTGTTTGACATTCAAGCTCCCTGTCTAGATTCTACAGCAAAAACCCTATGAAATCTACAGAACACAAGATAACTTGCGTTAAGGGCTTGGGATAGCTTGCGAGCCGATCAAGAAATGTTACTGGGATAGACTAGCCAATAGCCATGGGTCGCTGTTGACAAAAAAAAACAATTAGTAGAAAACTTCTATTTTATATATTGTTCTCGCGGTGTGTCACTGGTTAATTCTCAAGCCAGCCCGACTTGGTGTGGTGGGTTACATGCTCACGTTGCACCCTTGGGACCTAGTCCTGTCCTGAAGGGTTTGGGATACCCACCCCAAGTTAAAAATTTATATATATATATATTTCACATATTAAGTACAGTCAAGGACACCCGGAACCAAGGGGTGTGGTGGGCCATGCCTCACTCCACGGGCGGAGCCACATGGGGGCCGGGGGGACTGAAGCCCCCCTGAAATTTTGGGAAGCAAAAAATTTCTATTATCCTACTAGGTGCCTAGCCTGAGATAGGAGCAGAGTCGGAGGGAAGGGTGTTCTAGAGGCTCCCCCCCCCCCCCCCCCCCCCAAGCTTGCGAGAAAAAAATATATATTCCTTAAGACAAATGGATGTCGCTCATAAACTTGACCCTCAAAAAAATTTTGTTAGCCCTTTACAATAGAATCCTGGCTGGCAGCCCCCCCTCCAAACTTTGGACCCTTCAAAAAATTTGTAATTTTTTTAATGTATTATAAAAAAATTTAATTTAATTTAGAAAAGTAAGTGCTTTTATTTAAAGCAATGATTAGTGGATTGTGCATTTGGCTTGATAGCCAAATATTGCTCCATGTGTCCCTTTTAACATTCCTTTAAACTATGGTTAAGCTTAACTAGATTAAGGTTAATCATTTTCTTAAAAAAACAAGGTTGGATGGATGAGCCCTAGGTGTAAATGAATCTTAACCACAATTGATGAGTATTAAGAAGGGGGGCGTGGATCAATGAGAATTGACATTCAACTACATAGTTGAAAGCAGAGTCCGCTATCTATGTCCCTTTTATTTGTATTTGTATAATGGTTATCTAAAAAGAGACATGTTACTGGACCTTTATTTTTATTTTTTTTGGTATCTGCATACATCAATAGAGTCAGTACAGTTAGTAGTTAGCTTAGGGCATTGTGGCTCTTGCAACCCTTACCCCAAGGGGATTAGATCCCCAGACCTCCCCCATGGAAGGTTGTAAGGGACAAAATTCGTAATTTAGTCTTGTGTTGTGGTAAAAAACATGTTTTCGGTGTTAAACGGTGGATACGAGCTTATATGTGTTTTTGAGTACGTATTTGTTGTGTGTATGACAACGAACTCGTTGTGCTCCTCACATTGGGAACGTTGTCATCTAGACAACAGACTTGTAGTCATCAAGATAACGGTATCGTCCTCGTTATAAACAACGGTATCGTCCTCTTTAGACAATGTATTCTAAAGAATTATGACCCGCCTTTGGTGTACAATGATTTCATATACATATATATATATATAAATGTATTTAGGAGAAGGATTATGAGATGTGGTTTGGAGGGCTAGGAAGGAATTTGTTAAAATAGATAAACTCATTTCTAAGGTAATAATCTTTTCAAGGTAATTTACTCTTTTAACCTTTGAAGAATGTATTCAAATGATTGTTTGGGTCATAATAGTTTAAATGATTAAATTATAACCGAAAGTCGGTTATGGTGGTTTGATGAGGTGACAGTTCTCTCTTAAAAGAACACGTGATACTTAATAGATAGACTCACTTTAACAAATCTAAGTTACATTTAAAAGAATATATGTTAGTTATTAACAAAATGACTCCACTTAAAAGGAAACAGTTGTCATATGTCAGAATCAGTCAGATGTCACATCATTAAATATTTTTGAGATAAATTATTATTATTAGTTAAAAAAGAAACCTTTTTCCCTATAAATAAAGGAGGACCCGTAGGGATTAGTAAGTGGATTTGTTCCTCTTTGTCTAATCCTTTGCCTTAATTAATTCCTAATGAGGGCTGATTGCATTGGAACATAAAGAAAAATGACTGAATGTTAACGAATAGAGAAGTACCTAAGTTAGAAGACTTTAAAAGATTCTCTCTCTCTCCAAATAAATTTCATCTAGCCATTGGTGATCTATCGGGGACCCAGATGTACACTATCACAACCCAAAAAAGCTCCTCCCTCTCTTGTGCATTAGTGCAAGGGAACCCTCAACCCAATCCCTCTCTTTGTTCCCTCTATGGATAAGATATCCCTCAACCCGCCCCAACTTAGAACAGATACTGACTTGCTAATAGCCCAGTGGTAGGTGTATCCCTTCCTTAGGAAGGAGGTTCCGGGTTCCATTCCCGAGAGGGTGAGAGTGGGTTGCACTCTCCACCCACCTTAACTTAGAATAGATACTGACTTGCTAACCGGGGTTACGGCCTAACCGCATGTCTCATACAAAAAAAATATATATATCCCTCAACCTAAATATGCGAGTCTTAAATATTAATTGAAGTTAAATTAATATTTTAAACATATTTCATGGACAATTATTATGAGATTTATTTAGATCTGGAGTTTTGCTTCACAGACATTGGAGTTTGAGCAGAGCTCTCCTTTTTACACTATGGTTGTGGCACAAATTTGTAATTGAAGCTAGCATTACCCTTTTTCGGCATAGTTCATATTCAATTCCAGACATTTTACACTACAAGAAATTTACCGGGCAATGACGGAATAGTAGTGACGGAATTTTTTCCGTCACTAATATATGACCTATAGTAACGGAAAATACTGTCGTCACTAATAGTCCGTCCCTACTAAGGATTTTTTTTTTATTTGATTAAATTGAGTATTAGTGACGGAATTTGTTCCGCCACTAATATGGTTGACATACTAGTGACGGGTATATTCCGTCACTAATGACATTAGTAACGGAAATGAGTTATTGTCACGGATGTTTTACCATTACTATTGAGATTGACGTTAGTAGTGACGGAAATATATCCGTCACTATTAGTTCAATATTATCAGTGACGGAAAAAAATCCGCCACTAATATGCTCCCTGTAATAGTCACGAAAAAATACCGTCACCAATGAACGGCATATTATTAAGGACGGAAATATTTCCGTCACTACTAATCTCGAGCTAATTAGTGGCGGACATATTTCCGTCACTACTAATGTTAATATAAAATCCCCGCGCCAAAACCCGTGAACACCCTCACTTGTTCCCCAATTATTGCCGCTGCTTCCCGCCGTCCTCACGCCTGACGCCCTTCCAGCCACCACAGTGAGTCACCTCCCTCTCTCTCTCTCTCTGCTCTCTCTCCTGATCTCTATCTCTCTCTCACTCTCTGTCTGTCCCTCTCTAGATCTCTGTCCGTCTCACTCTCTGTCCCTCTCGTGCTCTCATTTTCCTCAACCGAAATCGAACTCACCCCACCTGAAAACCTAACCCGAAACCCTCCTCTGCCCTAAATATAAAGGTTGGGTGCTGAGGGAACGACGAAGAGAGGAGAACCAGAGGAGATCCAGCTCATGAACCAGCTCCGGCGACGATCAACTCCGGTAATAGCTCCGACCGACGAGGAGGATGTATTTTTCTCTTTCTCTCCTTCCCCTCTGAAACTCTGGACCAGGACCTTGCGCAAGATCTACCAAGATCTGTGATCTCGCGGTCTTGATTTTTTTTTTTTGGGGTTGTCTTATAGATTCCCTCTTCGATATCGGAGAACAATTTTTTTTTTCATTTCCTTACTGATCTGTGAATTGATTTGGGGTTCCTCTTCTAGTTCAGAACTCTTGTATAATTATCAGAAAAATCGACCCATCTTTGATTTCACAAAATGCGGACCATCTATTTGTGATAACTGGTGTTACATTAATGAGAAGTAAATCTTGATTCTGGAATGTGTTCTTAGTAGTTAGTGGCACTAATGTTGTTTTGTGAGATGAACTCCAAGCATCTTTTTTTTTTTCATTTATGTTTGTATGAAAGTATGTATGTACCCTTCACTTCCAGCTTGAGTTCTAACAAATGTTCTTTTCTGTTTTTCTATTATCAAGTTTTTGGTTTGTTATGGCTTATATGTTATCTCTGTTTCTCCTTGGGCTGCCAAGCTCTATAAAACCATATTATTTTCATAATTTTAGTGGTTAATGCTATATTTCATTTTTCTGTGATTGTCTGGGGTTAGTGAAGACATAATCTTGCAATTGGATGCTATATTGTTTATCTAATACTCAGATGTCTGTAACTTGGTTCTTTGTTTTGATGTCTGTAACTTAGTTCATGTGATTGCAGGTGTTTGGAGCATTTTCAAGTTAATCTGCGAGTCCAGGTAAAAATATTTCCTCGATTTTTCATGACTCTAGGGTTTATTGGTTGGAGTAAAACCACTATTTAGTGATTTTCCATCACTCGGGTTTATGGGGTATAGCGAAATAGCTGCTGGATTTCTAACTTTTGCATATCAGTTGTTTGAGGTTTCTATTTTGCCTACAAACTTATGCTTTATGTGCTTGGAATCTACTGAACTTTTGCTCTGAATTTTCTTATCTTTTTGTATATGTGTTGGTGTATATTAATTTTCTTATGCTTAATTTTCCCTACAAACATATCAGTAAAGCTTCTATAATTTTTTGTCATGCATATATGGGTTGGTGTATATTAATTTTGATCTCTTCTCTTGAGAAATTATTGAAACTCCTAATTGCTTGACAATGCTAAAAGCTTTACTGAAAAAAAGTGCCTTAACATGAACCTAACCCCCTAATTTCTATACCATTCAAAGCAAACTATGTCAACTACAAGTAGCACTGCATTTCACCTACTTGTAAAGAAACCCTAATATGGACATTCAAAAAATTACAATTGGGTTTTTTTTTTATATTTCCAGTAAAAACCCTTACCTTCTCAGCAATTTGTAAATCCCCCCTTGCCTTTTGTTATTTTGTATAACTTTTAAATATGTTGCAAATCCACCATTTCATCAATAACCCATTTGACGGAAGTTAAATTTTGTCGAAATGACCTTTTTACCTTATTTGTTGAGCAAAGATACCTGTAAAAAAAATTTGAAAAAGATTTACGCATGAGCCCACTAACTATGGTGAAATTTCACTCATCTTTAGGATTCATCCATCTTAACCTGGATGTTGGGAAAAAAGCTTTGGTAGATCCTCCTTGTTTGAAAAGCTGTGTTGTGTGACCCTCACCTATGATTTGAAAGCCCTTGTATGGATCAGACCCTACTATTAGAAGATACGACATTAATCTTCAAGTAGGGACAAGTACCTATTAGGTTATTACAAACAAAAAGCTTCAATTACGTATGCGAAAACATACCTTGCCCTCCCCCATTGAAAAAAATAATTGATGGAGCCAAGATCTTTTAGGGATTTGTTTTTCTTATATGAATCATGGCTAGTTAAAGAATAAACAATTGTTTATCTTTAAATATCATTGTGTATGTGCATGCATTGAAACATAGATCTCCCGTTCAAGCATCGTTGTGTGACAAGTATTTCCCTTATCATCGAATTTGACGAATTAGTTGTAAATTATGATATTTAGTTCTCATGTGGATCAAACATCATATTTAACAATTGATTCGTCAGGTCTGTTAAGAGGAGTATTTGTTACCAAATGATTCTTGAATTGTCCGTGTGGACAGTTTGAGAATACATAATCCTGAACCACGTGTTAATTGCTCATGCTTATTCTAATTTGGGGAAATGTCCGTCAGTCATCCCTATTGTTCTCTAGGTACATATTTGACAAGGTGAGATCATTGCACCAAGTCTAAATCGTGTACTTGGAGAGCCATGTGGAGGTGCTGCCGAAATTTTCACAACTCCGGATTGGAACACTTGAGCTACTGACTGTTGGGGATTATGTATTCCTGAATGGGATAGGAAAACCCCACCCATTAGTAGTCTTGTCTGATCTTAATCATAACGAATGAATCATGCATTCCATCTTCGGATATAACAGTCATTTCCATTGTCTTCTATTACCAGTGATCACTGAAGGAAAATGGTATCCACCATAGACAAAACTTGGGTTACAGCAGATCGGTTAAGTGTTGCCTATGAACAGGGGGTCAATAATTTTTTAGATTTCGCATTGTGTAATACAACTCGAAGTGATGGTAGTATCAAGTGCCCTTGTAAGAAGTGTTGTAACCGATATTATCATGTTCGGACTTTAGTACATGAGCATTTGATATGTGATGGGTGGGATAAAGGTTATGCAGCTGGCATGTGGATATATCACGGGGAATTTATGCGGAATAGAGCTTCTTCTGTGCCATTACATGAAGACAACGCTGGTGAAACATCCCCTCGAGATGATATGCATGAAATGTTGCAGGGGGCATTCGGGATGTGACGTACTAAAGAAGAGAGAAGTGAAATGCCAGAGAGACCCAACGCGGAGGCGGCTAAATTCTATCGGTTAGTGGAAGATGCCGATCAGGAGTTATACCCCGATTGCAAGAAATTTAGTAAACTTTCTTTCATCGTTCGGTTATTTCATATTAACTGTCTGAATGGATGGAGTAACAAATCATTCACCATGTTACTTGAATTACTTAAGGAAGCACTACCTGAAGGCTAAACATTACCTGAGTCCTTCTACCAGTGTAAGAAGATAATTGGTGAGTTAGGTCTTGGGTACAGCAAAATTGATGCATGCCCTAACGATTGCATGCTCTTTTGGAAAGAAAATGCAAACGATGTAGCATGCTCTGTATGTGGTAGTTCACGGTGGAAAGACGCAGACGACGGTTCAGGCCCTCCGTCATCTAAGAAGGAACACAAAATACCTGCAAAGATTTTGCGCCACTTTCCACTCAAACCTAGACTACAAAGAATTTACATGTCTAACAAAACAGCTTCCTCCATGAGATGGCATGCAGAGGGTCGCACTAAGGATGAAGTGTTAAGGCATCCAACTGACACTGAAGCTTGGAGACACCTTGACGAACAGTACCCGGACTTTGCTTCAGAGCCCCGCAATCTCAGGCTTGGGTTAGCAAGTGATGGTTTCAACCCATTCGGGCATATGAGCATTGCATATAGCACTTGGCCTGTTGTTTTGATCCCATACAATTTACCTCCTTGGATGTGCATGAAACAACCATATCTGATGATGTCTTTACATATTCCTGGTCCCCGTGCTCCCGGAAATGATATTGACCTATACTTACAACCGCTAGTAGATGAATTGACTGAATTGTGGAATGACGGTATTTGCACTTACGATGCATCACTTAGACAAAACTTTCAAATGAAGGGAGCCTTGTTGTGGACAATAAATGACTACCCTGCATATGCGAACTTGTCAGGATGGAGCACCAAGGGCCGTTATGCCTGTCCCCATTGCAATGAAGACACTTGTTCTCAATACCTGAAACACGGGCGTAAGTTCTGTTATATGGGTCATCGTCGATTCTTGGGGGCTACTCATAGATATCGCAAGAACAAACAATCTTTTGATGGAAATATGGAACCAAGAACTGCTCCGATGTCACAAACAGGGTCCGAGCTGTTAGAGCAAATGGTCGGCCTAAACGTCATACTTGGCAAGCATGATTTGAACACATCAAGAAAGAAAAGACCACGTCAGGATATTGTAGAGTATATTGGCTGGAAGAAGGTGAGTATTTTTTTCAGTTTACCGTACTGGAAACACCTATTAATACATCATAATTTGGATGTGATGCATATTGAGAAGAATATATGTGACAGCATTGTGGGCACGTTATTAAACATTGAAAGAAAATCGAAGGATAGCTTGAAGGCTCGTCTAGACTTAAAAGATATTGGAATTAGACCGACTCTTCATCCACATAAAGTAGGCCAGAAAACTTATTTGCCCGCAGCATGCTTCACGATGTCGCCAGAAGAAAAAAGTTTGTTTTGTAAGGTACTGGCGAGTGTTAAGGTCCCGGATGGTTATGCAGCTAACATTTCACGATGCGTAAATTTGAAGGAGCGCAAAATCAGTAGCCTGAAGAGCCATGACTGCCATATATTAATGCACCAACTTCTTCCTTTGGCCGTTCGGAGATCACTTCCCCAGGATGTGAGTGGCACGTTGATAGAGTTATGCGCCTTTTTTAGAGAATTATGCACAAAAGTTGGCACAATAGATGACTTCACTAAACTTGAGGCTCGCAGTGCAATTATATTGTGTCATCTTGAGAGAATATTTCCCCCTGCCTTTTTTGACATAATGGTGCATTTGGCCATCCATTTGGCCGGTGAGGCAAGGGTTGTAGGTCCTGTAAATTACCGATGGATGTACCCGATCGAGCGGTAAGTGCAAAAATAATATAATGTTTTCACTGCCTTTCCGTTTAATGTTAGAGATAAGCTAAGTAATCACACTTTTTTTCCTGTATCAGATACCTGCATACCTTGAAGTCTTATGTACGCAATAGAAGTAGACCTGACGGTTCTATTGCAGAGGGATACATTGCTGAAGAATGTCTCACATTTTGTTCGAGGTATTTGGACGATGTTGAAACAAAGTCCAATCGAGTGCCCAGAAATTATGATGACCACAGCACTACAGCATATGAAGGACTGCCCATTTTTTCTAGACCTGGGCGTGCTTTAGGAAAGGAGGAGACGATACATTTATCCTATGAGTCCTCCACGCAATTACATCGTTATGTGCTCTTCAATTGCCCTGAAGTTGCCCCATTTATTTCGTAAGGACATTGTATGCATTATTTGTCTGTCAATAGTAATTTCTGTATTAATCATCAGACATAATGTACCTCGTTAAAATACAGGAAGCATTTGGATGAAGTAACACGAGAAAATTGCGACAGACGACAAATCAACATTGAGCGCATCCACACTGATGCGTTCGCCGGATGGTTCTCGTCAAATGTAAGTTTCAGTCTAATCATTATGTCACACACCTACAAAATAGTAAAATATCTTGAGTACTTATTTATGTGTTTGTGATTTAACAAAAAATGTGAGGTTAACACAAACAGGTTTCTATGTTGATTCGTGGAAGTCCAAACCATGTACGTGAAGATCTGATATGGCTAGCACGTGGTCCTTCGAAGATTGCGAGGACATATCAGAGGTTCGTTGTTAATGGGTTCAGGTTTCGAACAAAACACATTGACAGGAAGAAGAAGACCTCAAATAGCGGCGTGGTCGTTACTGCACAAACTTCAAGGTTTAAATCTGTGAAGGATCAAACATCGCGGACATGTGATGTTACTTACTACGGTGTTTTGCAAGAAATTGTTGAGCTTCACTATTATGGTGGGAGAAATATCGTGTTATTCAAGTGCGATTGGGTTGATGGTATGGCCGAAGGAAGGGGTGTCAAGGAAGACAAGTTCAAATTTACGCTTGTTAATCTTGGACGCTTGCTAAACACAGATGAACCTTATGTGCTAGCCTCTCAAGCAATGCAAGTCTTTTATGTCGAAGACCCAGTAGAAACGGATTGGCACATTGCTATTCAAATTAAACCTAGAGACTTCTTCGACATGCAAGATGGAATTTATTCAAATATGAGAGAGTCATGCCCCGAGACGGATCAACCAAGCATCGCACAATTGGAAGTCACTGGTGTTGATGTCGATCAGATTACTGATCTTAGGACAAATATTATTGGGACAACTATTGATGTACCTTTAATCATAAACCAACCCGAGACGTCTGAGTCTGATGAGAATCCCGAAGATAGTGATATGCATGTTTAAGATGTAAATTGTAATAGTGCTTCTTATTAAGAGTAACACTGGTTCTTCATCTTTCGTTGTACTGCAAACACTGGATTCTTGTAGCTTCTCTGATGGGGAGTGGACAATTCCCTCAAGAATTATTTCACACATATGGATCTCTTTTGAAGTATCTCATGTCAATTCTATTGTCTCTTTTTCAATTGTTTGCTTATATGTGTAATCATTTTTAATGCTAATGTATTTCGCCACACAGGTTGCCGTCACTACCGGACAACCCATCTCCAAAGAGTAAGCTCTATGACAAAAATATTTTTAATGCTAATGTATTTCTAATGGTTGCCGGTTTTAACCTCTCTAATATTTACATGGTTCTCCCTCCACTTAGTCATGCTCGTGGAAGATCTGGATTAATGCTAATGTATTTCTTGTTATTATTAATGAACCTATTGCCTTCCTACTGCTAGCATACTTTTTAAACCCATTTCATTATTTGATCTATCTATTAAATGAAGACTAAAAATCAAAAGAGTATAGGCTTAACTGACCCGTGTATCGGTTAATTCATGTTACTGATATTGTGGACCTGAAGTCACTTGCCTTGCTTTGAGAGTATATAAAGTTTTAGAGTATATAAATTTTGCATTAACAAAATGTATCAGGCATGTTCTTTCTCAATTTACTAATTCAAGTTCCATCTTAAAATTATTAACAATAAAGTTAATTTGATGCTTGTTCATGTCATGCTTATTAAAGAGTTTCAGAGTAGTACTATGTAGTTAAAACATTTACTTGTACATATGATCTTAATGATATTTGAATTGCAAACACTGTCACTATGAGCACTTCATTTTTAAAACTTGAATGTCTTTATTTTTATATACTGATGTTATCGCCATTATTGTTGTTGATTACAATATTATATTTCTCATATCACTCTCACAGATTTTATACAGGGATGCAGACATATGGGAAAAGGTCCCATCGCCGTCTTCTGACCAGTCAGGCTGAGGGATCCCAACATGAACAGCATGGGAGTTCTAGCCAGCTTATGGGACCGTCTCAGGGATACCCACCAAACCATGAGGTTGCTCCCGAACCACACCATCATGAGGCTTCTCAATCATCAGGTTATTAATTTTCATGATGACAACTATTGATTTATATAGCTTGTGCATTGAACTTGTGTAAATCTGATCAGATTTAATTTGTTTATTGTGTCAAGGTGTTCCGCCACTTAGACGGACCAGGGGTCCGAACAAGGCCATTCCACCACCTCCACCTGGCCAGGACCGCATCCTAGTTCCGATTAACAAATTGGGACAGCCCACCGGGAATGAAGCGGGGAAACTATCACGATTTATAGGCACCCTGGTGAAGAATGAGGATATTCTCCCCATCAATTACACGGACTGGCGGCAAGTTCCTGACTCGCTGAAGCAGGGGGTCATGGATAGAGTATTGGTAATACAAAAGTTTGACTTATGTCAAAAAAAATTATGAAATTTTATTTTAAGTAGAAACCTTTTGAGTACCTATTTACTTTTTGTTTTCAAACATTTTTGAAATATATTATGACATTCAAGAATACATAACCATTAATGTTATACCTTGGTATTCTAATGAATTTACTTGATGCAGACGGTATTCAACCTCCCCCTGAGAGAGGAGGTCCGGGAGTGGGTAGACACTAAGACCGATGTGCTGTGGAAGAGCTGGAAGGATAAGCTATTTGCTAAATGGCACAGAGCACATCTCTCACTAGATGAGCAGATGACCCTTGTCGATCCTCGGGCCATCCAATCACAGTGGAGGGAGTTGGTGGCACATCGGCGTACTGATGAGGCGAAGGTAACTCATCTTAATGTATGAAGTTTATATCTATTTACTCATTCAGTAAGCAACACCTGTTAACATTTGATGTTCTTAACTAATATTTGTAGGCTATGAGTAGGAGAAACAAGGAGAACAGGTCGCAGCTTCGTACCGCCCACACGGCAGGGACGCGGAGTTACGCCCAGTATAGGGCTGCTGCGGTATGTAGCATTATAAATTCAATTTTATTTATGCATGTATTATCAAAAAATAAAGTTAATGTGGGTGAGATTGCTAGCTCATTGCTACATATATTAGTTAGAGGTAATTAAACTATATCCCGCAATAAAACAGTCTGTATCAAGCTCAAATAACTGGTTAAACATGGTGGGCTGGCGAAAAACTGCATCCAAACAAATCTTATAGAACCATTGTAGGATATATAATGATGCCGCAAGTTCAGCTGTATACAACGGGGTATCCAGGCCACCACTTTGGTTGATCACAATGACATTTTCTTTTGATCCTCCAAAGCGAACAGCTTAGATTTCTGTATTGTACAAACATTTGCATCCATGTCCTTGCAATTTGAAAAGCAGTTCTCACTTCTTATTAAGAGATAAACAAGAACTTACACATATAGTTAGTGTCTTGGTGAATACAAGTATAAGCTAGCTCTGACATTTTTTTAAGATTCATTAGGCTTATTTTGTCTTTTATAATGCCACATCAGTTCTAATCCTAACCGTTTAATAATACAGATCAACGGTTTGATATGGGAGTATATATGGGAGTACACTTTGGGAGTACTTGGATAGATGGATCAGTCTTATTATGGACTGCCATGGTTCCAATATTGACCTCACGCCTTATATCTTTTCACCCCAGGTCTTGGAATTGCACACCACAATGGGCCTCTATATATATGCTTGAGCCAGTAGCTAGATTTGAAGGACATACTGCCCAAACCATGAGATGCAAGTTAAATTCCAGCTTGTACTGGAGTTCTCTGAAATTTTCTCAAATTGATTTTGCATTGCAGGCTAAATTCTTTTGTTGTGAATTTCATTGCATTTGAAGTTCAATTCCAGCTTGTACTTATTTCTTTTGTTGTGAATTGTGGACATACTCTATATGGACCACGATATCTTGATGGTCTGCCTCTTAACAGTAGTGCTCCTCAAAAAGATTCATACGTAGAAAAAGGACAGACTCCTCAGAGAATCTGCCTCTGAAGCATCTAGTAGTAGCATTTTTCTAGCTTTGACAAGAACTAATCAACTTTAGTTTCACATGTAAACTCTCCCATCAACGAGCACTAAATGCATCATGTAATTACCACGAATACATCAATTACTCATCTATATATGTCCAATATTACATGTGAGACTGATGATGTACAGTATTTTTCATATATATATGTACAATATTTTTCAATTGATGTCTAACATTTTATAAATTGTTGTTTTCATCACGAGGATAGCAAGCCCAGGATCCAGACGGGCAAGAGCCGGACCGCATGAAGATGTATCATATGATGCATGTTCGGCGAGATGGGACATTTGTCGATCAGGCATCAGCTGATCTCTATGTATGTCTTATCATTACATGATCTGATCGATTGTTTATAAATATCAATTTTGTAATTATATATTCATAAATTTTAATCACCTAAATTTTGTGTTGCAGACTCAGATGGATGAGCTCGTTAGCCAACATCCGGAGGGGACCACTAGTAGCACTACAAGGAATGAGGTCTTCACCCAGGTCATGGGGCCGGACACGCATGGGCGGGTTCGTACATATGGACTGGGTGTTAAACCCTCCCAGTTACGCTCTGCAGATTCTGACCATTGGAGGAGGAGGGCCGAAGAATTGGCTAGCCAGAACGAGAGTTTGGTGGCTAAGCAAGATGAGATGCGGGCTGAGTTGACTGCCATCACCTCCAGGATGAAGGTGTTTGAGGACTGGATGTCCCATATGGGCGGCGCATCACATATCCCCTCCGGATCGACACCTGTCCCATATATGGTTCCTGATGCTACACAGACTCCAGATGATATAGACTCTCTATGACACTCTCTCTGACTTCTCTACTATCGACATTGTTTGGTTGATATTAGTCCCCGTACACTTTCTTCTTAAAGACCATTTTTTTTTATGCTCTAGATGTCCCATATTTTACTTCATATGCATATGGATGTCCCATATGCTTATTTTACTTTATATCAGTTGTTGGACTGAATGGATGTACAGGTTTTTTTATTACACATGTTGAATGTGAAAACAGGTTGAAAATTTGATTGTTGAATGTGAAAACAGGTAATGTGAATGCATGGATCGATGTTTAGGTTGAAAATTAGATTGTGATGTACAGGTTTTATACAGGTATTGATTGCAGGTGTTCGGATTCGTATACAGGTTGCAGGTGTTTAGATGGGTTATTTGTTGAAAATGTGAATGGATGAATATACAGGTTGCAGGATGGGTTATTTGTTGAAAATGTGAATGGATGAATATACAGGTTGCAGGTGATTGCAGGTTTTGTACAGGTACAACTGTAACAAACTTAAAAATATATATATATATATATATTTCCGTCACTAATACCTCAAGCTAATTAGTGGCGGACATATTTCCGTCACTATTTGAGTTAATAGTGACGGAAATGTTTCCGTGTCTAATATATTTAATAGTTACGGATATATGTCCGTCTCTAATGTTCTTATTAGTGACAAACATATTTCTGTCACTATTACATTAATAGACACGGAAACATTTCCGTCACTATTACATATACTAGCAACGGACATATTTCCGTCACTAATAAGTTAATAGTGACGGAAATATGTCCGCCACTAATAGTGACAGAAATATGTCCGTCACAAATTCGTTGCCGTCACTAAATTCTAACTTAGTCATTAGTGACGGACATTTTCCGTCACTAATTAGCGACGGACTTATTTTTCCGTCTCTACATACCTTTAGCCACGGCAGCAATTGAAACGGATTAGTGATGGATGATTTTCCGTCACTAATAGTTTTAGTGACGGAAAATCGACTATTAGTGACGGAAATATTTCCGTCACTGCCCGGTAAATTTCTTGTAGTGTTACATCGCATATATATTAACCATTCAGTAAATGCTCACACTTGTCGGATAACTGCAGGGTGTTTTGTTCAAGACTGTATGGGCCATGTTAACAGGGAGTGCGTAGTAGTTTCATTGCCGCAGATGGCGGAAGCATTAGCGTTAAAATATGGAATTCAAATGGCCATCCGATGGAAGCATACAAACATTTTGATGATTTCTGAAGCTAAGCATGTTAGTGATGAACTTGGTGGGGGGAGCGACCCTTCCTTACGCATTTCTAAAATTTTGTTAGAAATTAAAGAGATGCTCCATTTGTACTGAGGTAGGTGCCCTCCTTATAATGTATTTATTTTGTATCTACCCTCCCTAAACACCCACCCATGGGACAATGTCTACTGCACCCACACAACCGTCTCCAGTATTTATCGATTACACAATAAGTGATGTCATAATAAACATTGCAGTGAATAATTCTGTTTGGTTGGTATTCTGTCGTAATCGATTATAGGTCATTTTTAAAAGAACATTTTGAGGAAGTTGATAAATAAAAAAAAATATTTTAAGAATCTCTCTCCAATTTAAGGGATCGTGGAGGCCTTATTGAATGCAAATTTGAGTGCTTAAAATAATTTCTACACGATGCTAATGGTGCATAAGTAGTTATGTTCCACCATATATAATGACTTCTTGGTAAAATTATAATATCATTAGTGATTTTCATAATTAGTTATTACATAATCACTTATGACAGATCGATCCAAATACTAATATTTTATCATATCCCAATGATCCTAAGTCATTGCCCACAAGACCTGGTAATGTGTTGTAGTCGTAGTATCCCTTTCTGATGGTCACTCTGGATGACTTAGTACTGTCAGTATTACTGGAATTATGCTCGACATTACAGTTTGTATGAATGTAGGCCCATGTTTGGCCATTCAAGAAAGAAAGTTTCCTATAAGGCAAACGGACCTCAGTGAGTCTTGAGTCAGACTCGGAAGATAGAAAAGTAGAGGACGCGTCTATTGCTAAGACTAACTAAGGGCGGTCCATCCACCAATCACTAGCACTCTAACAACTGGCAAGATTAGGGGAATGCTAGGGAGACTCTACGGCAATGGACTATGCAAAATAACATGTGCGGGTCACAGCTAAGCAATCATTTTCACCAGCTTAATTTCATAAAAGGGTCGAGTATGGAGACTCCATTTAGCATTCGTTTGTTGTGGGGTTACTAGTCTTTTATCAATCGAAAAAGATGGTCGCTTCCCAGTCAACACCATCGTTTCTCCTTAGTCTCAGCCCAAATCGGGTGGGGCCGCCCCACCATCCTCTATAAACTCTAACCATTGTAATAAATTTTGCTTTTTTAAAAAAACAAAACCAAAGATAGATGAGTGAATCTTAGGGATGGGTATTCAACCACAATTAAAAGGAAGTCAATAGGAGACGTGTCAAAAAAGGCTCTCGAGACATACCTCCTCGCGTCACCGACCCAGGAGGTGATTATTTTTCTATAACTAAAAGGGGTTTGCGCATATATTGTGTTCTACCAGCTTTGCAAATACACTCTTATGAGTAACAATTTTGCAAATTAGGTCATGATTTTGCAACCGTTTGACAAACAACCTGAATCCCTAGTTTCATTAGGCTTTCGTTTATTATTGTCCGGAAAATGACTATTATGCCCTTATGTTATTTCATAAACTCACAAAACCTTTAACTACCCTTGAACTATGGTTAATAAGCTTTAACCCTTGTGATTAAGATTCACACCATTAGGGATAAAGCATCTAACCTTGGTTTTTTTTTAAATGTGTCCCCTTTTAACTTAAATTAAAATACTAAGCCTTAGAGTTAAAGCATCTAACCTTAGTTTTTTTTAAAAAAATAAATTAACGTGTCCCCCTTTGAACTCCCTTTAACTATGGTTAAGATTCATTAACCCTTAGGGTTAAAGCAACTAACCTTGATTTTTAGAAAAAATAGAAAAAAATTAACATGATGTTTTTTAACTCCCTTTAACTGTGGTTAAGATTCACTCACCCTTAGGGTTAAAACATCTAAACTTGGTTTTCAGAAATAATAATAATAATAATATAAAATTTAAGGTGTCCCCTTTTAACTCCTTTTAATTGTGGTTAGGGTTCACTAACCTTATGGAAGGGGACATGTTAAATTTTTTTAAACACCAAGGACCAAGTTAGATGCTTTAACCCTAAGGGTTTGTTGATCTTAACCACAATTAAAGTGAGTTAAAAGGGGACAACTTAATTTTTTTTATTCTTTTAAAACCAAAGTTAGATGCTTTCCTAAAGGTTAGTGAACCTTCACCACGGTTAAAAAGAGTTAAAAGACACATTATTTTTATTTATTTATTTATTTTGTTTTTAAAAACAATGGTAGATGTTTTAACCCTAAGGGTGAGTGAATCTTAACCATAGTTAAAGGGCGTTATAAAGGGACACATTGATTTGTTCTAATTTTTTTTCCAAAAATCAAGGTTAGATGCTTTAACCCTAAGGGTTAATGACTCTTAACCATAGTTAAAGGGAGTTCAAAGGGGGACACATTAATTTTTTTTTAAAACCAAGGTAAGATGCTTTAACTCTAAGGGTTAGTGTATCTTAACTTTGAACACGTTAATTTTTTTCATTTAAAACCAAGGTTAGATGCTTCAACACTAACGATTAATGTATCTTAACCTAAGTTAAAGAGAGTTAAAAGATGACACATTAATATGTTTTAAAAACCAGGGTTAGGATGCTTTATCCGAATATTAATCACAAGGGTTAAGACTTATTAAACATAGTTCAAGGATAGTTAAAGGTTTTGCGAGGTTATGAAATATTATAAAGGCATAATAGTCATTTTCCTAACAATAACAAACGAAAGGCTAACAAAATTAGGGATTGATCTAATGGTTGCAAAACCATGAGTTAATTTGTAAAACTGTTAACCATAACAGTGTATTTGCAAAGCTCCTAGAACATTGCATATATGCAAAAACCCCTAACTAAAATTGTTGTTTGACATTCAAGCTCCCTGTCTAGATTCTAAAGCAAAAATCCTATGAAATCTACAGAACACAAGATAACTGCGTCAAGGGCTTGGGATAGCTTGCGAGCCGATCAAGAAATGTTACTGGGATAGACTAGCCAATAGCCATGGGTCACTGTTGACAAAAAAAACAATTAGTAGAAAACTTCTATTTTATATATTGTTCTCGCGGTGTGTCACTGGTTAATTCTCAAGCCAGCCCGACTTGGTGTGGTGGGTTACATGCTCACGTTGCACCCTTGGGGACCTAGTTCCCACACGAAGGGTTTGGGATACCCACCCCAAGTTTTAAAAAAAAATTTATATATATATATTAAGTACAGCCAAGGACACCCGGAACCAAGGGGTGAGGTGGGCCTTGCCTCCCTCCACGGGCGGTGCCACATGGGTGCCGGGGGGACGGAAGCCCCCCTGAAATTTTGGGAAGTAAAAAATTCCTATTACCCTACTAGGTGCTTGAGACAAATATATTCCTTACAAATTGAGACAAATAGATGTCGCTCATGGACTTGACCCTCAAAAAAAATTTGTGAGCCCCCTACAAGAGAATCCTGGCAGTCCCCCCCCCCAAATTATTTTTTTTTTTTTTTTGACTATGTGGAAACTTTGGACCTTTCAAAAAATTTGTAATTTTTTTAATGTATAATAAAAAAAATTAATTTTATTTAGAAAAGTAAGTAATTTTATTTTAAGCAATGATTAGCGGATTGCATATTTGGCTAGATAGCCAAATATTGCTCCATGTGTCCCTTTTAACATTCCTTCTAACTATGGTTAAGCTTAACTCGATTAAGGTTAATCATTTTCTTAAAAAACAAGGTTGGATGGATGAGCCCTAGGAATAAGTGAATCTTAACCACAGTTGATGAGTATTAAGAAGGGGGGCATGGATCAATGAGAATTGACATTCAACTACATAGTTGAAAGCGGAGTCCACTATCTATGTTCCTTTTATTTGTATTTGTATAATGGCTATCTAAAAAGAGACATGTTTTGGACCTTTATTTTTATTTTTATTTTATTTTTTGGTATCGGCATACATCAGTAGAGTCAGTATGGTTAGTAGTTAGCTTGGGGCATTGAGGCTCTTGCAACTCTTACCCCAAGGGGGATTAGATCTCAGACCTCCCCCATGGAAGGCTACACCCCTACTGGACCTTTATTGCAATGTAACGTTAATGGATTTTCTTACCACGAACCCATTATTTATATAAAACAATTCCCGAACCCAAGGCTATACCCAAAATTCATTAATTTTCTTGATACATTTATTTGGCCCAAGAAAAATTCTTGGCTCCGCTCTGAAGTCAATGTCGTGGGTTTTATACTCCAGTAAATAGTCAGGCTTAGGAAATGGTATGTACCCAAAATAGTAAAAGCAATATTCTGCTCATGGGGCGAGGAGTAGACTATTGCTCGTCGCTCCCACGAAGCCCCTTTAACAGAACTTGAACTCTAGTCAAGAGGCTTTAACACTTGTGGAGAACTTTTTAAAAATAAAAAAACCAAGGGTAGATGACTTAATCCTAAGAATTTGTGAATCTTAACCATAAGTAAAAGAGTTAGAAGGAGAACACATGGCAAAAAAAAGGAGGCCCGAGACGT
Source organism: Tetracentron sinense (assembly GCA_015143295.1). Lineage (NCBI taxonomy): Eukaryota > Viridiplantae > Streptophyta > Magnoliopsida > Trochodendrales > Trochodendraceae > Tetracentron > Tetracentron sinense. The sequence goes on along the minus strand of CM026559.1, from coordinate 25,179,259 downwards.
CTCCCTTCGCTGAGAAGGTGATTATTTTCCAAAAAGTAAATAAGAATCAACGGTAGCGCCAACTTATATGATAGTTAAGATAATCTAGGTCATCAATTGACCCCTCAATCATCACACACACAATGTCCGTATACATTGTAACGGCTTGAATGGAGATCAACCACTGAAAATAGGTCCATGTGGCCTCCAATGAACCAAAAAAAAAAAAACGCATAACTTTTAGTTATGGTAATAAACTCTCCCTTCCACAGGTGTAGCGTAGTTGAATTGAGGAGGAAGATTTAGGATAAGTACTTTTACTTGATAATGTATTTTAGATTAATGATTACCATCTATAAGAGTATTTTAGCATATCGAACAAAATTAATCTCGAACTCCCCTGTGTATCTAATTATTAAAAGATCCTGATATGTTGCAAAAAAAATATAAGAAAGAAAAAAGAAGTTACTAATGAAAATTTAAGAAAAAAGTAATTATTTGAATAGATGGATGAGCAAAAACTTCATAAAATCAGAATTTGACATGTTCTTTTTTATCTTATATTTGCTCAAACATAACAACCTATGGAAGAAAAAGGTTCAATACACCTAACTTCCTTTTCTTACAAAAAGAAAAGAAAAAGGAAAAGTTATGTTTGTGTCTCTTCGTGACACATGTTTTCTTACAAAATTAACATATTGAAATAACTCTTACTAACCTACCTTCCAAATAAAAATAAATAAAAAAACTCTTACTAAGCTAATCCCACTGTTTCTTCTTTGGGTGGTTTCACTATAGGGGCTTTGTTATTGGGCGTTACTATATTAATCACAATGCAGCTGGTGTCATCTTGAAGACCTTTTACCCGTAAAGCCTCCTTCATCAGCTTGTTTTAGCTTGTCCTACTTATGTCACCAAATATGGAAGAAAATGAGGAATAAAGACTAATGAATAAGGAAGGAAATGGGTTTAGCCTATTGCATTTAACCCATTCATGTTTCCAAGTAGATGGTCCAATTATATCCAAAACTAATGAATAAAGAAATTCAGATGTTTTATTGACCATAGAAACAACAAACAATTTCAGAGGGCTCTCAACTAGAATAGGAGAAATTCATTATTACATTGGAATGCTTCGTAAATTGACCATGACCTTTTTTTTGGGTTGGTCCTATCATTTATCTACCTAGGTATAGGGTTAGGGGGTTAGCAGGATTATCAGTCATGGTGGGCGTCAACAGCCACACCAAGACTCGAACATGAGTCACACATCCCCAAAGGAAGATACACTACCACTGGGACAGGCACACCATGACCTTATTCTTATTTTTTTTACAAATTACAAAAAAATTACCATACATAAAACATAATCTAAAATAATAAAAATCGTAGGGGCAATGTAAACAAAAGAAAAGCAGAGAAGCTCTTGAAAAAGTAAAACTATACCAAAGCCCATTACGTAGGTAATGTCACTGAAGTTTTTCCTGAAAACAAAAGAACCCATATATAAAATAAAGCAATGATAGGCGTACCTGGGATCTCCATTTGAAACCTAAGGCAAATCCTCATTGGTCTACGCCACACTCTTAAATACCCACCAACTGTGGTGAGAATTTTAAAATAAGGCATGGACCAATTGGGACCAGCCTTATGTTTGCAAATGGAGATCCCACGTACCTTAACTATTTTTCTATAAGATACCATGAGAAACTTTCATAATATCCAATAATATTCCACAAGCATAAAAGCACGGAATGAGACCTTATGTTGAGGAGATGAATGGAGGGTAGAGAGAGAGAGAGTCGGGATTCCCTAAGAAGACGAATGGAGAGAGAGACGGTTTGATGGGTGATGGTTTTGGTTGGGGAGATTAATGTGGAATAAAGAGATGGGTCATTAGGAATAGGGAAGGCAAAAGATTATGGAGAGAGAGATTAATGGGGGTGGGTGAGATTAATTTGGGGGACATAGTGTTTTAGACATAATAAATACTCATTAATAATAATGTTTGGGTGCGGGGAGAATAATGTGAGGTAGAGGATATTAATGTTACAGAGGGAGAGAGAGGAGCTAGTTTTTGAGATAAAGAAATGTTTAAATTAGGGTCGCATTTGACTATGTAGTCAAATGTGTGGTCTTCATTGGTCCAATGCGCGTCCCCTTTGTAACACTCTTCGATTGTGGTTAAGATTCACTTACTCTTAGGATTATAAATTTAACCTTAATTTTTAAACAAACAAAAATATTAACCTTAATTTTCTTGTGCTTAGCCATAGTTGAAAGGATGTTAAAAGGGGCACGTAGATACGACATTTGACTATATAGTCAAATGCGTGGTGGGCTAATTATTGACCTCTTAGATATAATTACTCATTAAGTAAATAATAACTGCGTTGGAAGATTGTTAAAGGAGTTTGATAAGTAAGGTACCATGTTGTGCCAATTTGAAGCTCAAGCTGTGTGCTATGAGAGTTGTCATGTGAAACCAACCGGCTTAAAGTAGCACTGAGATTCACACCAATAGAAACCATGTACGATCCATGAGAAGTAAAAAAATGAATAAGTGTAATAATCATTCAAGGAAAGCAACGTAGTTCTTATATAATTCACAATTATTTCAGGATAAAACTATTCCAAATTATGACAGTAAAGTAAAATATAGTTTACATTAATACTTCTTTCATAACTGCTTTACTTTTTAACTAGTAAGAAGTCCATTTATTCCTAAATTTATTCCTAAAAAGAAAAATGTAAGAAGATAATGAAAAATTATTTTATTTAAAATTAGAAAATAGAATCAGAGAGATATCCACATATTCTTTCTTGTTTCCCTAATTCTTGTAAGAAAAAACCGGCAAGTGTTCTAGTTACAGTTTAACAAAGAAAAATAAACTTTGTGTCACCCATCAATGCACCAATACACAATTACAGTAAAACCGATGTTAAGATAAAAAGGAGTGCTAGCCCCAACCGCATCCGCATTTACTCCAAATTTTTCCATAGACGCAAGGTGGGCCTAACATTAGGAGATGTTTCATTATTTTAACAATTTTGAAAGTAAAAGTCAAAAGTGTTGGACATTTGTAGCGCCTCAGTTGCGTCTTTGGAAGATTTGTGACTGGGGCTAGCAAAATCCTAAGATAAATTGTTTTTTCATAAAATCACGTGTAGAATCTCGTACATAATCCCTCGATGGAGCATGGCTTCCAACCCAGACAACATAAGTCTAACTAATTTGGACAAAAAAATGGACATTTGAATATGTACCTGAAATTAGTGATTTAGTACCAATTTGAATCTATACTATATACTAAAGAAATAGGATGCCTACGTGGCACCCTTCTTTAGTCTTTATTTTCTTTTCTTTAGCCACATCATCACTCATTTATATCACATTCTTATTTTCTCTCTCCTTTCAATTTTCTCTCATTTCAAAAGAGAAAAACTTCAAAGAGGTCTCTGACACTTTACTTCCAAAGCATGTCATCCCTTAATAGTTAAACCTTCATTCCCAACAAAGTGGATTCCCAATAGAGTGGAGTGTTCAAATGTTGAAACCGAGGATTCGGATTGCTGATGTAAGTTTATCAGATCTTCATCTACAGCTACTGTGGGTAGTGAAATCTCATCGCCCGCAAGGCGGGGGTATGGTGCACCTACCTACACAGGATCACCACCCATTGGATGAGCTGTTAGGCTTCGCGCATGCCAAAGGCACGCGCACCAGTTAGCCAAGGGCTGGCTTACCCTGAGCCCGCTTAACATTAAATGTTAAGCAGTAGGGCATTAATCCCTCATAGACACCCTTTGTTTCAGTCCTTAGGGGATTGACACATGGATTAGGTTTGCCCTCGCAGACAAACCCATATTTAAGCTTGCGGATAGACTCTATGAGTCCATCCGGGGGCCAGTTAATGGCTAGCCCAGTCCATGACCATAAAAGGTCATGGACATAACCCAGACCAAGGGTTGTACATATGGTCCTACCTTGTATTGGTCCGTGGGCTGATTAAGATCTGACCCTAGGCCACAGTTCAAATATACTTGGACCTGACCTAAATCCCGGGTGAGACCATGGGTCTCACCTCTTTCATTTGCGAACTGACCAAAGTCAGTCCTTTCTCAGATGGCAGTTATTATTTGACCGTCATGTGGCAAGGAATCTTTAATAAAAATGACTCTCTGCCATCTTTGAAGGGATCCCAAGATAAAGATCCCCTCTCTTTCTCTAATAAGAGAGTGTCATATGACACCCTATTTGAAAAGGGAAGTTATCTTTTCCCCTTTTCTGGAAAGATAAGAATTTTTTCCCTTTTTCGGGGGAAAGTTTAATCCTCCGTAGTTTCCTAGAAAAGGAAACCAATATGAAGTCCTTCAAAAATGACTCTCACCCATATGGTTTCTCTAAGATAAGAGAAATCAGTTGTCTCAGACAAATGGCACACTCTAAGGAGAGTTGACCTCTTTTAATTTCCTAAAAAAGAGAAAGTCAAAGGGGAGTCCAAAGAGGACTCTCCAAAAGATATAAAAGAAGAAGTTTCTCACAAAAACCTCCAAATGCAAAAATACCCACGTACGTTGGGAAAAAGAAGAAAAAGCTTTCTTTTTTCTTGCAGGAACCAACAATAACTAATGAGGAAGAAGGAGGATCTCCCCCACATGGAGAACAGCAAGTGAACCCTCAATAAGGCCACCTCTCTTTTCATTCTTTCTTTTTGATGCTAAAACCTCTATGAGGTATCTTGTAACGCCTACATAGGATCTAGGCAACCCCATTGCATAAATACAAATACTTTATTCAATATCTTGTTCCTCTTTTAATCGTTCTTCTTAATCAGAGGTACTTTCCCAAATAGGGAAGGTAATTAATAATCTGAGTTTACTCGGATTGGAAGGATAGTCCCCCACAACAAACAATAAACTCCATACAATAATGAAGGAAATTTGAAAGAAGAAACAAATTTTGCGCTTACAAATTAATGTACGCCCGATGGGACTTTCTACTTCTCTCATCTTTGAAAAAAGATAAAAATAAGAAGAACAAAAAAGAAAAGATGGGTGATTATTTCCTCTCTTTTCTTATTGTTGTTGACCAGGATCATCGAGACCGTCTGCGTTCATTAAGCCTACATCCTGACCATCAACCGGCGGGTGTATGTACCCCTGATCCGGATCCCAATGACTCATCCACTCACCTGAGCTGAGGTAGCAGCAGCTCCAACCAGGCAAGTCCGGCCAACTGGCCAGACCTCTGCAAAAAGGCCGCGGTCACCAGACCAGGCCTCTGTTGAAGACGCTGCAATCTACAGTAGAAGCAGAACCCATCCCATCAACTTAGGGGTGAAAAGGCAGTCTGACCGCCTACATCAAAGGCAGGCAGCCCGCCCATATCAGGTTGCCCTCCAACAGCAAATCGCCAGCCCGTGGGCACTTCAGAAAAGAAGTACCCACCCACAGACATATCTGTCTGCGGATAACAAGGAGGGTGCACCCAATCGGATGCACACAAGGCAAAGTGGCTCGGCCACTTCGCGGCAAGTCAGCCCAAAAGGCAGACCTATGTCATTAGAAATCGTGAAAGAGGATTCCAAATTTGTTTACCTTTCGGGGTCAACTAATGGAGCAAGCTTGTTTTGAGCCCAAACCATAAACCAGTCAAGGTCTAAACAGGAAAAGCCCTATGGGTCGATCCTAAGACAGACTATTGAGGTCCCCCAGCCCAAGTCGATTGTTGGGACTCACCCTTCAAAAGTTTATCAACAGAAGGGAGATGCTGCCCAAATTATCTCAGGGCGAAAAAACAAGGCCACTGGCTTAAAAGATGTTACAGAGGCTTCCCCAGTAGAATTACTGGAAACCAATCGGCAGACCAGATCCCCGGATTAGAAGACTGGTTCACAGGGCAATCCTGTGGATAGAAGAAGAAGTGGCCAAGGCCACTCCGCAGGCAAGGGGCAATGCCCATCTGCGGACATCAATCAAGGTCCACGGACCCAAAGCCCAGCCAGACCTAAGGGTCCAGCTCAGGTTTATCTCGCGGGCAGAGTTGTAAGCAACTCCGCGGACGGGTCTAGAAATAGACCTGAATCCGCGGACAGAAGAATCCACGGACAAGCTCCTCTTAGGAGAGGGAGGGACTTGTGGATAGAATCAACCTCGTCCACAAACAATTCCTCTTCCAAGAAAGAGAAAAGTTGGCAGTTAAAGGCCAACAGGAACAAGGTCCCTCTGGGACAACACTCAACACTTGATGATATTATCAACGATGTTATCAGATCAAGAAGTGAATGTGTGAACTTGCAAGTTTCTACAAAATACACAAGGGGCATTAACAGTCATGATCAAAGTTACCCGGCTGTTAATGCAAATACAAACTTGGACTCAGCACTGGCAAACAGGAACTTGTTGTTTAGGCTAAGTCCAAATGCAATCAGAGGCGTTAATCCAGCGACCTTCGCAGAAATAACGATAAATGTTCGTCATCAACATCAACGACCTCCGTACAGAGATGTCAGCCCATTATGGGGCCGAACAAATGCGAAACCAAAAAGGAAAACCGGAGCACCATATGACCCTCGAGTCAAAGTGCTAAATATAAGCTCTTCTCCCTTTGAAATGCCAAGGCAAAAAACTCCTTAGGAGATCCTCCAACTCAGACACCGGAAATACCCCTCAGCTCCGCTAAGGAGGACATAGAATTACCGGTCAAAGCCGAGGACTAGAAAGCAAAGGTCATCTAATATTCATCATGTTCGGAAGGAACCAAGAACCAGAACATCGTACCCCCCATTATAAAAGGGTGTCTGTAAATATGGTTGGTACAAGGAACAACCCCGATCCAGAACAGTTTACAACTTCGCTATTCCAAGGAACCGGTACACCGCTCGAGCAAAATCTCTCAGAAAGGCAATGTTCCAAGAACTCGACTGCTGCTGTTTTAGCTATTTTGGACGAGGTAAAATCTGTAAGAGATGTTGAAACAATAGCTCCTGGCCAAACAATTCCGAGAAGGAGGAGAAGCCGCAGAAATAGGGTCAAAGGCAAAGAAATAGCCCAAGACCCAGCTCAATCAGTTCCAGGAACTGACATCAGTGAATCCTAAGATGGATCAGAGCGAGAAGCAACCCCAATAACCTCTCCAAGAGAATTGGGAAGAATCCTTCCAACCAAAGGTGATGACGAACCAATGGTCCAGTTAGCAATGTCGGAGGCAGTATCAGAAATACCTCAAGTGGTTTTTAATACACCTAATCCTCTATACAGGATGCCCGGTACTTACTTCACGGAAGAAGAATTTTTGAATCTGTTCCAGCTACAAGGAACAGCGTCAGAAAAACCGGTAGCTGTCATGATGGAAAATTTAGAAGGGAACGCTGGTCAAGGGAATAATTCCTCAGCTTCAGCACTTCCACCATCAAATGATCAACATAGTAGCCTTACAAGCTCAGCTCCGGTAGAAGGATGATGAGATCACAGCTATGATGTCTTAAATACAAGAGTTGACTACTCACTTGTCAGCTCTCAAATTTGAATTGGCACATGGACCTCGTTTCCCGTACCAAGGAGATAGCAGTAATCAAGCCACAACCCCTGTACCTCCAAATCATCCAAGGGTATCCGGAACAGGTCCCATCCCAAATCAAGTCTCCTTCATAGGAGGAATTTCGCCATCTCTTCTCGCTGCCATCAAAAAGACTGTTCGCAATCAAATACGGTAGACCAAAGAAAAAGAAGAGGATGTCTGGATGATCGTGAAGCCCTATCCAGCCATCATGGACGCGGTTCCATTCCCGTCAAGCTTCGTTCAACCAACATTCAAAATGTTTGATGGTACCGGAGATCCGAGACAACATTTATCTCATTTCCTTTCGAGGTGTGGATTAACATGCAAGACAAGAGCTCTCTATTTTCAACTCTTCATGTAATCTCTAGAAGGCGCTACTTTCACCTGGTATACCAACCTCCCCGAGGCTTCGATCCCTGATTGGAGTATGATGGTGAATGAATTTGGCAAGCAATTCTACAACACTCAAAGAAGAGTGGGTGTTCCAGAATTGATTGAAACCAGACAGAGAGATAATGAGTCTCTAACAGAATTCATTGCCCGATAGAGAGCTTTGACTTTCTCCTGTCCTCAAAAGTTCACTCAACTGGAACTTATCTAGATGTGCCTCAACAACAACTTCTGGCATGATCTGTCAACCCCCCTCATGGCTCAAACCTTTACGGGTTTTGAAGATTTATGAACAAAAGCACACGACATGGAGGGCCACATAGGAAAGAGAATGTGAGGTAGAGGCATTAACTGCCTTAAATCCTCAACAACCGCAGTAGTCCAAATAAAAAAGACTGCGTAACCAGCATCAAATGCAGATATACCAATTGGTCAATCAAATAATGCTAAATTACCAGTTAAGATTGGTGCTAAACCAGCTCAAGGTGGAGCCAGGACGCCACAGTGGCAAGATAAGCGCGACCTACCAAAGAAGATCACCATTGAGGAAAAAATGAATAAAACATATTCATTCTCTGAAGACATTTTCGAAGATCTGTTTGAAGACCTCCTTGCCAATGAACTCATCACCCTCCCAAAAAGCAGGAGATCTCAAGAGATCGGGATGAAAGATGATCTCAAATATTACCCTTATCATCGTATAATCAGTCACAAAATAGGTGACTGCTTTGTACTAAAGGACATCATTCAAAGACTTCTGGACAATAAAGAAATTTTTATTAGTTAGGATCTCCACCAGGCAGCTACATCCAATATGGTGGTGGCTTCAGAACCATTTGAAAAGGATGAAGCATCTTCAAGCGGTAACCTTCCTGGTGACAAACTGTTAGACAAAGAAGATTGGACTTTCTTTGAAAGCAAATAAGCCGAGAAGAAAAAGCAGTTGGCTTAAAGCGCCGATGCTGAAAAGCAAGCTCAGGCTACAAGGTAGGCTCAAGCCCGAATAAAAGAAGGGAAGCATATAGCCAAGGTTGAAAAGAAGAAGAACAGAGAAAGGGTAAGGAAAGCCAAGAAATTGGCCCCACTCAAGATACTCTTCTGAAACAAAAGTCATTGATGGCAATCACCTTGATGGACTTCATCCTTCTGGGATTCTGATCCGACTGTGATTATGATAGCCTCCAGTCAACAGACTCGAGAGATGAATCCAATATCGTCTCTTGTTATGTCATTGATGCGGTCCCAAATGAAGACCCTTCATGGTTGAACATGCCAAGACAAGCGGCAGCCTGCAGTCCAGAAGGACACCAGATATTTCAAGATTGGCTAGATCAATCTGAAGATATCGAACTCCAAGAAAGGTGACCATCCACACTAAGACGAAAACCCCTATGGGGCTTTCAGATCTCTTTGAAGGATTCTCATCTAGAGGAGAACGAGAGGCGGATGATAAACAAATGTAATCTGATTCCTCTCAAGAAAGGCTAAATATACCTAAGGCTCCAAATCAAAACCATCGTCAGATGCAACGATCGATCCAAACCTCAACTCAGCCCAAGAATCAAGATTTACCTGTTGCAATCGGTTTGAACATAGACTCTCCAATAGAAGAAGCAGTCCTAAACTCAGGGACAGCTGATGGTTCACTGACATCTGAACAAATTTTAGCTCGACATGGAAGTCTGACAGGGCAATGTGAAAGAAGAAGGCAGTTGCCCTTTCAAAGCAAGAAGAGGAAACTGGACTTCAGTTCCGTGAACATGGTCCAACTCTTGGAAGGAGAGACATCTGAAATAATAGATCAGACGATTGTCAAAGTCTATCAACTCAACCTCCGGTCAGGTATAAACCTATAACCGAGTTTTGGACCAGTCCAACATGAAAATCAAACTAGAGCTTAACCTTCCCAAGCCCAAACAGCTCCCGGTAATGAGAGGGTCAAGTATGATATTCTACCCCATATGAAGAAAATTCATTCTTTGTTAAGCGTCTATGATGCTCTCAAGATGTCCCTTGAGTTGAGAAGGTCTCTTATATATGCTCTCTCCAATCCGGAAGACTTCTCTAAAGAAGTTACAAGTCAGCCGTCATAGCCTTCTGAAACAGGGGCTTTCTGCCTCTTCACAATCACCTTTGATGACGAAGACATACGAGCTGAGACTCTCCAACATAATCGGCCACTGTTCATCTCAGGACTAGTTAATGAAACTAGTATCTTCAAAGTAATGATTGATAGAGGTTCGGCCGTCAATATCCTCCGAAGAAGGATGTTATCCGAGCTCGGCGTACAAGTAAGCCGGCTACTTGAAAGTAACCTGATCATCCAAGGCTTCAACCAAAATGAGCAGAAGCTCATGGGCATGATCAACCTCAAAACTAGGTTTGGGGATATTGCTGAAACTACAACGTTTCTGGTGATCGATGTTGATACATCGTACAACGCCTTATTGGAGGGTCAATGGATGCATAACCATCTAATTGTGTCATCCACATATCACCAATGCCTCAAATACCCTCAGGGAAACAGGCAAACAAGGATCGATGCTGATAATTCTTTCAATGATGTAGAGACATATTACGCAGATGCGCGTTTCTATGTTAAAAGTGCCCAAAGAAGCATTGAACAAAAGCCCAAATGGGAAAAAGTTGAGTGGCCCGAAAAACAATCATGGACCTGCCCAAACTGCATTTCCAAAAAGGGTGTTCAAATATACTCCAAAGTCCCAAAGAAAAGAAGGACAACCAATCCTGGCTTTGGTCGAATCTTCTCAAAAGTCAGAAAATGACAAACCAGCAGATCCCTTCCAGATTTGTGAGGTTGAACAAGTTGATCCTCTTCAAGCTCTAAAAGGTGATCATTTAGTCCCTTTGAGGAGGATGGACTGTACAATGGTGGAAACTACTTCTAGTCTTACTGTTCTAGTCAAAAAAAGAGGACAAAAGTCAATGCTCTTTAATTCCCTAAGTGCATATGATAAGATGAACTCCTCATGGACCGATGAAAAGAGCACGATCGCCAATCCTTACAGGAAAAAAATTATCTTTTGTAAAACAACTACCAAATTCCTCAAAGGCCAAGGATTTAATCCCGAAGAAAGAGAGCAAGTCAAAGGAACTCTCTTACCAGCTTATGAAGCCATGCTCAAAATGGAGCAATATAAAGCACTGGATACTGGTAACTATGTTGATACAAATACGCCAGGAATTTAGTACGATCCTCCAGTATTTGTATTTGGAGGAAATTATAACCAGACCATAAATATGGTCATGGTCAAGGAGAAGTCCATGTCAGAAAAAGTCTTAATGGAATGACTTCCAGAAGAAACGGAGTCCCTACAAGCATCCTTATGGGTTAAGGTGGCACATCAAGATATGATTGATGGTCTGGATAAGGTCAATCTCGGTGCATGGCAAAAATGGCCGACAGCCGAAGTCATTCCCAGTGTCATTATTCCATCCAGAGGAATATGGGAAAAGCCCATTATTTTTCATTCCAGAGGACAAGTAGGTAAAGCCACCCCTCAGAATAACAAAAATGATAGAAGAATGAACCTTTTTCAAAGAAAGTCTGTGTTTAATCCAGCAATCAAGAAAATGCTTGAGAAACATAAATTTAATATTTTTTGTCTCCTAAAAGAATACAAAGATGTCTTTGCTTGGAACTATACAGAAATGTCTGGCTTATATCCGAAAATTACAGTCCATTATCTCACAACTTGAGAAGATGTCAGGCCAATTAAGCAGGCATAGAGACGAGCATGCCCAGAACTAGTCACTCAAATTGAAGCTGAGGTAGATAAACTCCTCAAAGTCGGGTTTATAAGAGAGGTTAAATACCCTACTTGGCTTGCCAACGTTGTTCTCGTAAAGAAGAAGAACGGGTAAATCCGGGCTTGCATAGACTTCCGGGATTTGAATGAAGCATGTCCCAAGGACGACTTCCCTTCGCCCATCACAGAAATGATGGTCAATGCCACAACTGGCTTCGAAGCCCTGTCCTTCATGGATGGATACTCCGGCTACAACCAAATCAAGATGGCTCCAGAAGATGAAGAGCTGATAGCCTTCCATACCCTTAAGGGAGTGTTCTACTACAAAGTCATGTCATTTGGCCTCAAAAATGCTGGAGCAACCTATCAAAGAGCCACGACCATCATATTTAGGGATATTCTTTATGAAAAAGTCAAGTGCTATGTCAATAACTTGGTTGTCAAAACAAGGCAACGAAGCAATCATCTCGATGATCTTCGGGAAATCTTCAAAAGATTGCGGCAGCGCCAGCTTAAAATGAATCCGCTCAAATGCGCGTTCAGAGTGGCATCTGAGAAATTCTTAGGCTTTGTGGTACGCCATAGAAGAATCGAGATTGACCCTACTAAGATAAAGGTCATTCACGAAATGCCTCTTCCAAGAAATCTTCACGAGTTAAAAAGACTAAAGGGTTGACTCGCTTACATCTGGAGATTCATCTCCAATTTGGTCGGAAGGTGCCAACCATTTTCCCGGTTGATGAAAAAGGGAATACCATTCCAGTGGGACCAGGCTTGTCAAGATGCCCTCAATAGCATTAAAACCTATCTCACCAACCCACCAGTCCTCATGGGTCCTATTAGAGAAAAGCCACTTATACTCTATATAGTAGCGCTCGAAGGATCTCTCGGAGTTCTCCTTGCTCAGCATAATGACCAAGGAAAAGAAAATGTCCTGTACTACCTAAGCAGGACTCTGGTTAGAGCAGAATGCAGGTATATGCCGATAAAAAAATTTTCTCTGGCCCTCATCTTTGCTTTGAAGAAATTAAGGCATTATATGCTCGACCATTCGGTGAAACTGATATCCAGGGCTGATCCTCTGAAATAAATAATGTCCCACCCTACGCTCTCTGGTAGAATGACAAAATGGGCGGTACTCCTATCTGAATTCGAAATCGAACTCGTGCCCCAAAAGGCAATAAAAGGGCAAGCCTTTGTTGACTTCCTAACAGCACATCCGGTACCTACGGACTCGCCTTTAGTCACTGACCTCCCTTTAGAAGAAGTTATGCAGGTACCGGTCAAACCAGGCTAGAAGATGTACTTTGATGGAGCTTCAAGAAACCCTGATGGGATCAAACGCATCAACCCGAAGAAGAACAAATCAGGTGTTGCTATTGTTTTTGTCACACCAGACAACGCAAGACTACCCTATTCCTTCACCCTAACAAAAGGATGTTCGAACAATGAAGCTGAATATGAAGCCCTAATAACAGGTCTTGAATTGGCTCTCAAAATTCCGGTGGAAACTAACAATCTACGGGGATTCAGAACTCGTCATCAAACAAGTTCGAGGTGAATACGCTATACGAAGAGTCAACCTCCTTCCCTATCAGAAAATAGTGGACCAGCTACTTGCCCAAATTCTAAGAAGCATCCTCTTTCATGTCCATAGAGGATTCAACAATCAAGTCGATGCCTTGACCGGTCTTGCAACATCTCTAACTCTGCCAACAGACAGGGTGCTAACTATCACAGTGGGGGAAAGAAGAACTCTCAAACCCCTTCCAGAGATAAATCTCTTGGAGACAATTTGCATTGTGATAATTAAAGAAAAAGACGAAGATTGGCGACAACCCTTCATGGATTATCTCCAACATGGTCGATTGCCTGGATATCGTGCCAAACGCGTTGAAGTCCATCGACGAATTACAAAATTTATGATGTTGGAAGAAACCTTATATAAAAGGTCCCTAGATGGTATCTTAATGAGATGTCTCTCAGGAAATGAAATAGATCAAGCCATGAAAGAAACTCATGCCAGGATCTGCGGAGCTCACCAAACTGAGCCCAAACTACAAATGCAGCTGAAAAGATTAGACTACTACTGGCCTACGATGATCAATGATTGTCTCAACTACGTAAGAAAATGCAAAGTTTGTCAGCTTCATGCCCGTGCCTCTTCACATAACCACATGTTCATGGTAGTTCGTGGCATGGGGAATGGATGTCACAGGACCGTTCACCCCACCATCATCTGCTAGGCATCAATACATCCTAGTTGCGACAGACTACTTCTCAAAATCAAGGATCAAAATATCGATAATATCGGCGATATATCGCCGATATTTTTCGATATCGGAGGTGACTGATACGTCTACATGAGGTTAAGGAAAATTTGCATCGATATCGGCGATATATCGTCGATATCGGCGATATCGTCGATATCTCCCCAAAAAGACTGAAATAAGAGGAAACCCACATGTTGAGTGGGGAACATTCCAAATCAGAGGATTTGAGGGGAAGAGAGTGTCTTTAAAAAGCAAAAATCTACCGAGATCTCATTAATCAACATGTAATAGCCGAAAATTTCGAATGAACCTTTGATTTAGAAGATTAAAAAAAAAAGGGAGGTGAAGAAGGAAGAAAGAAAAATACCTAGGAACTATGGTTGCGAGAGCCCAGAGGAGGGTTACCATCGCCTTCGCCGTTAAAGTCGCCGTCGCAACCTGAGCCACCGAAGGTCTGAGACTCTGAAGGTGAGTAAACCCTCTCCCCTCTTCTTTTCCATTTTCTAAGTTTTGCGTTTTTTTTTTTTTCAGTTCTGTTGGGTTACGAATGTGAGAGAGTTAGGTCTTAACTCTTATGATATGGGCTTTTGCATATAAGGCCCTTAAGTTTTCATAATTTATAAATTAATTATTAATAATAACATATTAACATAATAACTCAATATTCTTTCCTAATTAGCAAATAACCTAAATTCCTTAAGACTTTTTGTCACCTTGATACTCCCTTTATAATTTTTTCAAAACATTTTTTTAAAAAATATTGTTCAAGGGTTAAAATATTTTGTTAAAAAAAACAATATTCAAGGGTTAAAACAATACAATATCTAAGGGTTAAAAAATAAAATGTTAAAGGGTTAAAAAAATTAAAGCATCTAATCTCGAATTTTATATTTTTTCAAATATAGTGTCCTTTTTTAACTCCCTATAGGTTATAATTAGAATTAAAATTTACTAATTGTTAAGAATAACTGAATAAAGCATCTAACTTTAGACTTAAGATTTTTTAAAAGATGTTTAGTAAAAAAATTGTCTACAAGCATTGTTTAAAACATTTGACTTCTATAATTTTTTTTAAATCATCTTTTTAAAAAGTAGTGTTCAAGGGTGAAAATTCTTTGCTCAAAAAAATAGTATTTAAGGGTTAAAACAATATAGTATCCAAGGGTTAAAAAATAAAATGTCAAAGGGTTAAAAAAATTAAAGCATCTAATCTCGAATTTTATATTTTTTAAAATACACTGTCCTTTTTTAACTCTCTATAGGCTATAATTAGAGTTAAAATTTACTAATTGTTAAGAATAACTAAATAAAGCATCTTACTTTAGTAATGAGATTTTTTAACAGATGTTTAGCATAAAAAATTTATACAAATGATGTGTCATGTAAAAAAGTATATTATATGACAAAACAATATTTTAAAAACTAACATTGATTTATATTACACACCTAATCCAAAACAAATGTATTAAAATTTTAATATAAGGTTTTTTTTATTTTAATGATTATATGTGAAATTCATTGATATTATATGTAGTTATAAATTTTAATAATGTTATGTTATTATTATTAATAGCTAATAATTCTTAAAATTAAAAAATTTTAAAAATATTATATTGTACAAGAATTATATATGTATAAAATTATATTGTAAAAGAATTATATATATTAACAACACTTAATAGACCTAGATTACATCAAATAAAAATTATATATATTTAAAACTTGAACAGGAGTCCCGCACATCTAAATCAAATTGCATCAATTTCTTTTAACATAATTACATCAACTTCATAATCAAATAAAATTACATCCACTTCTTTTTACATAATTACATCCACTAAAATTACATTCACTTCTTTATACATAATTACATCCACTTCATAGCCAAATAAAATTTCAGTCGTCTTCCTTTTCTCTTGATACAGGGTCTCCGATCATTTAACAATCTCTTCTTCTTTCCATATTGATTCAGTCCTGTAAAAACATTGAGTTCATCAATTACATATAGAAATAGTTTGAAAAACTAAATTAAATTTCAATTATTTATCAACTTTAACGTGCATTCATAAACTTTTCATATGTTTGTATTATTATGAATCTTATAAATTATGAATTTATGATTGATTGAGAAATGAATGAAACATGAATCAATCATACATTATCGTCACTCGTCAACGCACATCTTTGCTCTCTTCTCATTGCATCTCTTATGTACATTGTTATTTTTTTAAATGTTTTTATCCTAAAAGGTATATTAATATCTATTTTAACATTTCCTAAAATTTTCACTACAAAATTCCATGTTTTGGCCAATTTTTTACCATTTTTTCTAAAAATCACCGATAAATAATATATCTTCCGATACATCTCCGATATATCTTTTTTCCGTGACTCCGACATGTCGAGCGATATCGACATTTAGAACCTTGCTCAAAATAGGCCGAAGCCATCACTCTCAAAGAAGTCGAACACCACTCAATGGTAGACTTCATCCAGACCAACATCATATATCGGTTCGGGATTCCATAAAGCATTATCACGGATAACGGGCAACCTTTTCAAAGTGCTCCTATACACAAGTTGTATGTCAAATTTGGTATCCGAGATGATCATTTCATCCGGTACTATACAACCGCGAATGGTCTTGTCGAAGCCTTCAACAAGACTTTGTGCAAATTTCTCAAGAAAGTTGTGGACAAAAGTAAACGGGATTGGCACGAAGGCCTACTTGAAACCCTCTGGGCATACAGAACTACTCATCGAACTCCGACACAAGCCATGCCGTATTCCCTGGTCTTCGACGGTAAAGCAGTTCTTTCCCTTTAAATTCAAATTGCGTCCCTACGGGTGGTAATTCAACAGTCTATCACAAAAGAAGACTCAGTTAAAGTTCATCTTGCAGAGCTCGAAACTCTTGATGAACGTCATCTCCAAGCCCAACAGAGTTTAGAGATGTATAGACAAAGGCTAACTAACGCCTTCAACAAAAGAATAAGACTAAGGTCTTTCAAAATAGGAGATTTGGTCTTAATGGTCAGAACTCTAATCATCATCCTTCATCGAACCAAGGGGAAGCTCAAACCAAAATGGGAAGGGTCATAAGTCGTCGAGAAGGTATATTCTAATAAAGCATACCTGCTGAACTCAATGGATGGAGAGCGAATTATCCCTCCAACCAATGCAAGATTCCTCAAGCGATATTACTCCTAGGAATCGAAACGCTCGCTAGACCAAAACTTTAAAAGACGGTCTAGACAAATTTTAGAGCACAAAATGACTCACTAAGTTGAAAACCCCAAGGGGCGGCTTAGGTAAAAATTAGAGTCATACTTGGTAAGTTGAAAACCCTAAGGGGTGGCTTAGGCAAAAATTAGAACGACAATGACTCACTAAGTTGAAGACTCTAAGGGGCGGCTTAGACAAAAAAAATTGAGTCAAAATAAAATGTCCGCTAGGCCTAAATTTCAAGGAGATTGTCTAGGCAAAAATTAGGGCAACAAATAGCTCGCTAGACTAACACTCCAAGAATCAGTCTAGGCAAAAATTAGAGCGATTTGACAGGCTCCTGAATACGAGTTAAAAAGGTTCACAATGCTTCAAAAGTCTCCAGAATACCAGACTGAAGTCCAAACCCTCCCAGACATGAACGAAAACTGCCTATTCGCTATCAAATTGAGAATCAACGCTTCAAAAGTCTCCAGAATACCAGACCGAAGTCCAAACCCTCCCAAACATGAACGAAACTGCATATTCGCTATCAAATTACGAATCAAAGCTTCAAAAGCCCCCTAAATACAAGGCCGAAGTCCAAACCCTCCTAGACATGAACAAAAACTGTCTATTCGCTATCAATTGCGAATCAAAACTTTAAAAGCCCCCCAAATACAAGGCCGAAGTCAAAACTCTCCCAAGTATGAACGGAAATTGCCTATTTGCTATCAAAAATGTGAATCAAAGCTTCAAAAGCTCCCCAAATACAAGGCCGAAGTCTAAACCTTCCTGGGTATGAATGGACACTACCTATTCGCTCTCAAAATGTGAATCCAAACGCCCCTTCTGAACTACGTTTGATTTGATCCTATCATGAGTACATAGGCAGCCTGAGAAAATCAATTTGGGTTCAGTCAATTCTTCTAAAAGAACATCATCCCCCTGGGATACAAAATCATAGTTATTGCCCCTCAATATGGCTGAAACAAAGAAAACCGCTACCTGGTGCACCTTCTGAAACCATAATTCTAATGAAGGATTTCTTACCATCAGAAGCATATTTATTTATTACAATGGACGGATAATGGAGCATCTCCCCCGACCAATGTAAGATTCTGAAAGCCTGCTAGACCAAAATCTCAAAAGATAGTATAGGCAAAAATTAAGGTACCAAAATACCCGTTAAGTTGAAAATCCGAAAGGACGGCTTAGGCAAAAGTTAGGGTAAAATGGCTCGCTAAGTTAAAAATTCGAAAGGACGGCTTAGATAAAAAAATGAGTCAAGACAAAATGCCAGCTAGACCAAAACTTTAAGAAGAAGGTCTAGGCAAAATTAGGGCAACAAAAAGCTCGCTAAACTAACGCTCCAAGAGTTAGTTTAGGGAGAAATTTGAGCGATTTGACAGGCTCCTGAATACGAGCTAAAATGATTCATCATTTCTTAAAGACTTGCTCCTAAAATACAAGTCTAAACCTTCTTAAGTACAAACAAAAACTACCTACTTGTGCTCAAATTACAAGTTCAAAATCTTCCTAGTTATGAACGGAAACTATCTACTCGTAAATTACGAGTCTAAAATCGCCACAATTGAAACTACGTTTGGCTTGATCCTATCAAGGGTACGTAGGTAGCCTAAAAAATGGAGTCAACCTGTTTTTTTAAAAGAACACCAATTCCTCAAGATACAAAGGGGAAATCATCAACAAAAAAAGGAGTACAAGACGCATAATGAAATAAAGTCTTTTATTCGTGGATAACAAAATGAGGGAGCTCCACATAAATTGGAAAACTCACTTGAGTTAAACAAGCAATATCTTGAGAATATGTTATCAGCTCTAACAAGTTACTGAGTTAAACATACAGTATCTTGAGAATATGTTGTCAGCTTCAACAAGCTCTCAGATCCAACAAATGCGGCCTTGAATATATGGTCTGAGGTCCGAATGCCATATTGATGGATGCTATTCAAAGTAAAAGTCCTCTCACGTCTGACTTCTTCACCATCATCTTTGATGCTGATCCATCTCCAATGGAGGATTCTAGCCCATCAATAGCAGTAGAGATGACATCTGGAAGCAGAGCCAGGAATTGTCTCTCAGTGTTGTCAACTACGGCAAGCTGCAAAGCTGAATAAGAAATACCTTGAAAAGCAGGCCCCTCAACATCAATGAGGTGGTTGTTCAGTAGCATCAAGCAACCCAGGCTAGCTTCATCAAGATCGATTGATAGAATACAATGTATTCCCTTCAGCACGTGCTCAAGCTCACCGTCAAGAATGTCTAAACTTTTAACAGGTTCCAAGATATCGACTTTGTCCTTATGTTGTCCTATCATTAAACTAATGATAGGGTTGTAAGGAAATATGAAAGCATTGTTCACTACTATCTGCTTTGCCAAGTTGCACAACTTAGCAACTTCATTCTTACCAATGATAAGGCTCCTTGTGGTCTTTAAATAGCAAATGAAGACAAATCTGGATTCGTCGATCTTCAACTGATCAAGGATATTCCATCCCGAAGCATGCCGTTATGAAAGATTCATTCTGCAAAATGAAAGAAAGCATGAAGTCAGTAAGGATGCATATATCATTTACTGATAAAAAAAAACATCATATTTCGTGGAAAAATCTTTTGGACTTAACCAAAAAATTGGAAAAGTCCAGATCCGCGGACAAACTTTTGGACTTAACCAAAATTTGGAAAAAATCCAAGTCCATAGATAAAATGTCCGCGGGCAATAATTAATGCCCGCAAGTATGATACCCGCGAACATTAAATTAAAATCCGCTAACAAAAATCCATGGAGAAGATCAGTTCGCAAACAATTCTGCGGAAAAAAAGGTTATCTTTTAAATGACCCTGCAAGTTTTCCTCATCGGAAAACCTTAGAGCTACGGTAAATGTCACCAGAAAACTAATCAGAATGTCCATAGAGACATTTCGAAGCTTTTGGGTAAGGAAAATCCTCATCCCCTTCTTCTAAAAAATTCAAGAAACCCAAGAAAGGGTTTCTTCTCTAAAAAACGGGATTGAACATACCTTAAAAAGTGATGATCGAATCAGAGAAGAAAGAGAATTATTCTCTGAAAAGAAAAAGAACTCTAGAAGAAAATAACCAGAGTTCTGGAGAATGAGAAGGTGAAATGCCTTCTCCAAAGGCTAAGGGTCATTCATATAGAGGACCGTACCCCTTGTTGGATCCAGACCATCAATTTCATTGAAATGGACCACTCTTGAGTAGGCTGTTAGAGTCCCTAATTATGGGGACTCCTTGAAACCAAGAGGAGAAACCTCCATCATAAGCGTTTCTCAAAAACCCACTACTATGTAGTGGGCTGTCTGCTAAGGCACAGTCCACGGAGTAGGGAGACAATAAGCCTCCATATACTCACTGTTCAGATCCTGAGGAGCATTTATGGGCAGTGAAATCTCATCGCTCGCAAGGCGGGTGCATGGTGCACCTGCCTACACAGGATTACCACCCATTGGATGGGTGGTTAGGCTTCACGCATGCCAAAGGCACGCGCTAGCTGGCCAAGGGTTGGCTTACCACCAGCCCGCTTAGCATTAAATGCTAAGCAGCAGGGCATTAATGCCCCACGGACACCCTTTGTGTCAGTCCTAAAGGGACTGACATGTGGATGGGGTTTACCCTTGCGGACAAACCCATATTCAAGCTTACGGATACTCTATGAGTCCTTCCGCAGGCAAATTAATGGTTGGCCCAGTCCGTGACCATAAAAGATCATGGACATAACCCAAACCTATGGTCCTACCCTGTATTGGTTCGCAGGCTGATTAAGATCAGACCCTGGGCCGCGGTCCAAATATACTTAGACCTGACCTAAATCGCATGTGAGACCATAGGTCTCACCTCTTTCATTTGCAGACTGACCAAAGTCAGTCCTTTCCCAGATGACAACCATTATTTGACCATCATGTGGCAATGAATCCTTAATAAAAATGACTCTCTGCAATTTTTGGGAGGATCCCAAGATAAAGATTTCCTCTCTTTCCCTAATAAGAGAGTGTCATATAGCACCCTATTTGAAAGGGGAAGTTATCTCTTCTCTTTTCTGGAAAGATACGAATTTTTCCACTTTTTGGGTGAAAAGTTTAATCCTCTCAAGTTCTCCAGAAAAGGAAACTAATATGGAGTCCTTCAAAAAGGACTCCCACCCATGTGGTTTCTCTAAGATAAGAGAAACCAGTTGTTTCAGACAGATGGCCCTCTTTAAGGAGAGTTGGCCTCTTTTGATTTTCTAAAAAATAGGAAGTCAAAGGAGAGTCCAAAGAGGACTCTCCAAAAGTTATAAAAGAGAGTTTCTCACAAGAAACTCCCAAGAATGCAAAAATACCCACGTTGTATGGAAGAAGAGGAAAAACCTTTTTTTCTTTTTTGTAAGAACCAACAGCAACCAAGGAGGAAGAAGGAGGATCTCTCCCATATAGAGAATACCAGATGACCCTCAATAAGGTCACCTCTCTTTCCGTTCTTTCTTTTTTATGCTAAAACCTCTATGAGGTATCTTGTAACGCCTACATGGGATCTAGGCAACACCATTGAATAAATACAAATACTTTATTCAATATCTTATTCCTCTTTTAATCTTTCTTCTTAATCAGCGGTACTTCCCCAAATAGGGAAGGTAATTAACAATCTGAGTTTACTCAGATTAGAAGGATTCCCCCACAATAAACAATAAACTCCATACAACAATAGAGGAAATTTGAAAGCAAAAAAACAAATTTTGCGCTTACAGCTACAGATCTATCACATCGATTTAGTAAATCGTCATCAGCAACCTCCTTCAATCTTTATGGGTTATGTCGCAAGCCTAAAGTAGTTTGGCTATGTTCACACTTCTTCATGTTTCATGAAAGTATGAATAAAAGAAAAGAAAGAGAAAGAAAAGTGAGAGTGATCGAAGGAAGAGAAGAAGGAACAGTGAAGAATCTTAACAAACTGGCAGCCTTTCTCCTTTCGAACACTCAAGAACAAATGATGTCTGAGAGTGGAAACTTCTCTCCTAAGCTTTCTGCTCCGAAGATAGAGTCTAAAAATCCAAGTACTAATCCCTATGGGTCCTCCTTTATTTAAAGGGGAAAAGGTCTCTTTTTTAATTAATAATAATAATTTATCTCAAAAATATCTAATGATGTGACCTCTAACATATGACAATTATTTCTCGTTAAGTGGAGTCATTCTGTTAATAACTAACATATATTCTATTAAATGTAACCTACATCCGTTAAAGGGAGCCTATCTGTTAAGTATCACGTGTTCTTTTAAGAAAGAGCTGGCAGCTCATCAAACCACTATAACCGACCTCCGGTTATGATTTAATCCTTTAAACTACTATGACCCAAACATTCCTTTGGATACATTCTTCAAAGGTTAAAAGAGTAAACTACCTTAGAAATGAGTTTATCTATTTTAACAAATTTTTTCCTAGCCCTCTAAACCACATCTCACAATCATTCCCCCAAATACATACATATATATATATATATATATATATAAATTATCGTACACCAAAGGTGGGTCATAAGCCTTTAGAATACATTGTTTAGAGAAATCATAAGTGTTGGATGAAGGCACTATTCTTATGGCGGATATGATATCCACCGTCAGGCCTCAATCATCTAATACGAGAGAATGAGACTATGGAGGCCACGTTTTCTTCCAATAGCCCACAGGAAAATGGGGGCAAGTTACATCCCAGCATTCCTTTTTGACTGTCAGCCCAAGAAGTAATCCGTACTTTACTGGAATAGGAGATGGGGGGAACACACACGCCCATTCCCACGAGGAAGGCAATCAGTATCTTTACCCCCAAACAAAGCAAATAGGGTACATGGTGATCTGATTCCACTGAATCCCTATGGAGACGAGGCTGAACCGGTAACCACTTTTTTCGTCTCAACGGAGTATGACTCCTTCGAGCTTTTGATCAGCAGAAGCTCGCAATGCCATTGATTCAAGACTTGTCTTGAAGAATAGAATATTATAATGGCATTTGATAACATTCAGCAATCTGATTCTACTAAAGTCTTACCAATGACATATTTGGTCCTGACAGAGTAGACTGCCTATGAGCTTTCCATCAGATTCTGAAAGTTTATCAGCTGATCAAAATCTGTTCCTTTGATCAACTCATATCTGAGATACTCAAACTACTTCAGGCCATGAAGGCGTAGTGAGTCAATCATCATGCTCGGAATTTGGCTTTTATCTTCGAAACTCTGAGTTCTCGTTTGATTTCAAAAAAGAGTTACTAAAAGTTTGAAAAATGAGGAGTTCGAAGAGATAAGCATTAAGTGCAGGCTCGGAACCCTGGATAAGGGGAAGCATGAACGAGAATAGTTATCATTGGGTTTACAGTTTTCAAAAAATTGACAACTGATTAATGGTATTGGTTAGCCAATTGGTAGCAATGAGGGGATTACTATTAAATGCAATAAAAACAAAGGATGACGTCTGGCGGTTAGTATAAAATCTCGAACTGTCACTTCCATAAAAGCTGATAATTGGATATTGACTGACGTCATAAGATAACAAAATATCTCGAAAGCAGAGATATTCTGAATGTCAAAGATACTTTTTGATATGGCATTCTAACATATTCTGGTACGTTTTTGCTATGTTTTGATATATTCTGATACATTCTGATATGTTAACATATTTCTGATACATTCTGATACGTTGATATATTTCTGATACAATCTGATACTTTGATATATTTCTGATACATTCTTGATACATTTTGATATGTTTTGAATATATCTTTGATACTTCTTGATATATTCCGATATTCTGATATATCTTGATACACACTAATAAATGTTCTAATACATTTTAAAGTCTTCTAATTGCCTGCGTAGACATCTCATAAATATGATGGATTTTGCTGCCTTTGTAGGCAGGGGGCTAAATGTTATGATGGAAAATAGATGAGTTGACATGTGGACTTCACTATCCAGTCAGGTTGGATCCTTAGTTGTCCTGATGCCAAGAGAATAACATTTATGATGATTTAAAAGGTGTCATTGCCTTAAAATATGCTTTGCTCAAGAATAGACCTTCTGTCAATAGCGTATCAGATGCTCATTTATACTATTTTTATGGTTTAACACTTTTGAGTGTGATAAGCTTTCAGATACCTTGAAGTATGTCACGTTCGAAGATAAAAGCCGAACTTCGAGCATGCTGATTGACTCACTACGACTTCACAGCCTGAAGTAATTTGAGTATCTCACAGATGATTTAATCAAATGAACAGATTTTGATCAACTGATAAGCTTTCAGAATCTGATAGAAAGCTCAAAGGCGGCCTACTCCGTCAGGACCAAATTTATCCTTGGTAAGACTTTAGTAGAATTAGATTATTGAATGTTATCTAATGTCATTATCATTTTCTATTCTTCATGACAGGTCTTGAATCAATGGCATTGTGAGCTTCTGTTGATCAAAAGCTCAAAGGATGTTGTCATACTCCGTTGAAACGAAAAATACGGTTATCGGTTCAGCCTCTTTTCCACAGAGATTCAGTGGAATCAAATCACCATGTACCATATTTGCCTTGTCAGGGGGTAAATGTTTGATTACCTTCCTCGTGGGAATGGGCGTATGTGTTCCCCCCATCTCCGATTTCAGTAAAATACGGATTACTTCCTATACTGATGGTCAGGAGGGAATGTTGGGATGTAACTTGCCCTCATTTCCCTATGGGCTATTGGAGGAAAACGCGGCCTCCGTAGTCACATTCTCTCGTACTAGATGATTGAGGTTTGACAGTGGATATCATATCCACCCTGAGAATAGTACCTTCGTCCAACACTTATGATTTCTCTAGACAATGTATTCTAAAGGCTTATTATCTGCCTTTGGTGTACGATGATTTATATGTATATATATATATATATATATATAAATGTATTTTGGGGAAGGATTGTGAGATGTGGTTTAGAGGACTAGGAAGGAATTTGTTAAAATAGATAAACTCCTTTATAAGGTAATACTCATTTCTAAGGTAATTTACTCTTTTAACCTTTGAAGAATGTATTCAAATGATTGTTTGGGTCATAACAGTTTAAATTATTAAATTATAACCGAAGGTCGGTTATGGTGGTTTGATGAGTTGACAGCTCTTTCTTAAAAGAACACGTGATACTTAATAGATAGGCTCCCTTTAACGGATGTAAGTTACATTTAACAGAATATATATTAGTTATTAACAGAATGACTCCACTTAACGGGAAACAGTTGTCATGTGTCAGAATCAGCTAGAGGTCACATCATTAAATATTTTTGAGATAAATTATTATTATTAATTAAAAAAGAAACATTTTTCCCTATATATAAAGGAGGACCCGTAGGGATTAGTAAGTGAGATTTGTTCTTGGGTTTTTAGACTTTATCTCCAGAGCAGAAAACTTAGGAGATAAGTTTCCACTCTCAGACATTTGTTCTTGAGTGTTCTAAAGGAGAAAGGCTACCAGTTTGTTAAGATTATTCACTGTTCCTTCTTCTCTCCCTTCGATCACTCTCACTTTTCCTTCTCTTTCTTCTCTTTTATTCATACTTTCAGGAAACTTGAAGAAGTGAGAATGTAGCCAAACTACTTTAGGATTGCGGCATAACCCAGAAAAATTGAAGGAGGTTGCTGATGAAGATTTGCTAAATCCATGTGGCAGATCTGTAGCTGTAGATGAAGATCCGATAAACTTACATCAGAATCCGAATCCTCGATTTCAACAACCTTCATTCCCAACAAAGTGGATTCCCAATGACTTCTTTCATCTCCCAACGAAACCGTTTCACATTCTCTCTCCTTAAAGAATTCTCTCTCTCACCACACCCCTGTTTATCTCTCTCTCCCTTCCCTCTCTCCCCTCTTAAACTCCTCTTGTAGATCATAATCAACCAAGCATTGTGGCTCTGTGAGTTTTCTAAATTTTTTTCACTTTCTTAATCAAATATTTTTGTTAATATGTGGTTCAAATTATGTGTGGTAATCTGAAAACAACTTAAGGTTTTTTTTCCTATCTTTTTCCTTTTTTAATTTTTTATTTTTTTTGTTCATCTATGTGAGGAGGACTGAGACGGGGAGGCTAAGGGTTGCAAGTTGAGCTGAGCCCTTGACCCGTAGAGGACAATAGCAGCTCAGTCGTAGGCACAGCATCCTCGGCAGTGGCGAAGGTGCCAAGCCATCTTTGAGTACATTTATGAGGCTCTTGGATCTCAGCTACCCATTTACCCCAGCTTCGTTGTCAAACACATCTATATATGAATTTATTTTTATTGGCCTCCTTTGCCTCTGCACTTACCACTGCTAATACTAGAGATGCTATTGTTACTGCTTCTACTGTTGTTCTTGCAACTGTTTGGCTGGATAAAGACTATTGTTTGTCTATGTAATATACTAGCAAACACCCCATACAATGCACAAGAACGGAATTGAGATGAAACTGAAATAATAGAATGACATGGGAAAAAATGTTATAACAATAAAATAGACTCACTGCGTGTTACAGGACTAATAATGCAAAATTACGAAAGTACTTCAGAGGAAGGGCATCTTTCTAATGTAAAAAAAACACTGTAGCGCAAGAGAAATGAGCTCAACATACTTCATGGCTGTGATCATTGGACTGCTAAATATTTGGCATATGACACCCATATAGTTCCTTCCGAGTAAACATGTGCCGCATATAATCTCTACAAACTTATTATAAAGATTTATGAATTGCGGTCCATTAAACATCTAAAAACTTAATTTATGTTCAACTTGTACATATATAGTCAGATAACTGAATAGCAAACAATGAAAGCTGAGACAATACTCAACCTAGAAAATTTAAGACATCTGCTAGTAGTGGTAATTAATTTTGGAACATATCAAACATGTAATAATAAACTATTAATACATTTTTAATTGTAGCTTTTTTTCAATGCGTTTAGGAAATCTATACGAACAATCAATTAAAAGCTCTCAATAAAGAATGAAATGCAAAAGGAAATCTACGAAAAAACCAGAAAGATGGTAATTCTCCAAATCCGTCTGAAACCCAATTGCATGTCAACTTGTAAACTGTGATCCCATCATAGACTACCATGGAGGACTTCCCTTTATATTTGCTCAAGAAGCCCTATCAAACATTCTTGGGGGGGCCCACCCCTGTGCATGTTAGAACTCACTGATTTCACAAACTTGGTATCAGATTCAGTGCTTCACATAGTATGTAAATAGATGTTTCTTTTATAAACAACTTATTCGCGAAGTAGAAACTCAGTTTTTTAATGAAAGCAAGTTGCTAAACATTACACTCTAAACTTGGTTTAAAGCTAAGTGGTTATTTTGCAACCTATCAAGTTGTACCATTGTTATGCAAAGTGGTATATACATAAGCTATGAGATTATCCTAATAATGAGAAATTTTATATGAGAAACAATGATCTATCATGCAAGTTTTTAGCAGTTGTAAGATCTTCGACCTATAATAAATGTAGGGAAAGTGGCTGACACATTACAAAGCTATTGACCCTCATACTTTGAAGTCTAAAAGAGAAAGCTTCGTATCCATCTCAAAGTGCACAGATATCCAGTGTCTTTTTTGTAGCAGTTGGAAACAATATGTTTTTCAAGAATATGCTTCACAAACTCGATACATTTTTGTCATCCACATCTTTAAGTAAAACATCAGCATCTTCCCTTGTGCCACATGGAATGTCCTTGAAACTGTGTTGCACAATAAATTATCAGCTCTACAAAAAACAGAACTGCTGCTTTCATGCAAAACTCAGTTTTTCAGTTATTTTAGAAAGATGGATGAGATGAGTAGAACCAGTGTGTGGTTAAGGGTTGTGTGGCCTTGAGGTGTTGAGAATGTGAGAGCCCCTCAATAGAGGACCCCATTCCAACAGATTTAGTCAAGTTCTTGTAGGATTTTTTTTATAAAAAAAATCACAGAGCCCATTACGGCTATGTGGCTATGTTGTTGCTGTTTGGAGTATATACAAAATGAAAATGATTTTTTGAGTATAATCTATTACTTGATTTAGGGGATGGGGACTAATTTGATTGAGCTCTAGAAGCTTATTCAATGAAATCATATTTTTTGGTGATAAACTACAATTTCCTAAGATTGGAGAAAAAAATGCCTACCTCTAAAAGTGAAATTTTCAATTCCAAATCTCGATCCTGCGAAAAAGCAAACGAAAATCAAATCCCCTTCAATTTTTTTTTAAAGTGATTCCTTTACGATATCTAATTCTTAAAATTAAATATCACTTGGAAAATTGTCTCTTATTAAAAAAAAATCGATAAAAAAGAAAATGTTTACCTTGAGATGGACGGTTCCAAAGTCGGGAAGTAGGGAGGAGTCAGAAACAAAAATGAATCTGGAAAGAAAAAGTGGTGTTGAGCAACCAAGCATACTTCAAGCATATTATACCCAGCTAAAAAAGGAATATAAATCATTCACAATATAATAGGTAGATGAATTTAATAATGTGGAATGAACAATAAAAATCTGGTTGGTTGAAATCTAGAAGCTTATTCATGTCAAATCACCTTTTTTGGTGACAAACTGTAGTTTCTCAACACACACAAAATTTGTGGCTACAGACACTTGTGGGTTTCTTCTTGTTACCTTAAGCTTTAGCGATGAGAATGACTTCTTTGTATCAACAATATAAAATTTACTGTTTAGAAAAGATGCTTCACAATATAAGGGTAGGATATGGAGTATGTAAATTATAGGACTAATTTTGGTGTGTAACCTGGCTGCCTGAATTGGTAGCATCAGATTTGTAAAAACAAAAGGCCTAATCCAACTATATAAAAAAAACTATTATTGTGGATCATACTTGTGGTCAACTGAATGCGAACATGGGCCATCACCTGCAAACAGTTCTCTACTAGGATCATATAGGAAGATGGAGGTTTTCCCCCATTGGGTGCACTTGGGTTGGTGATCAAAGCTGTCTTGGTTCGGTGAAATTGGTGTAGGTGATCAAAACATTACTAAAAATTTATCACTGTTAGCCAGTCTTACTACTGAAAATCTGCAATAGGCATTTATCATCTCTCTATCCTGCAATATGCATTTATCATCTCTCCATCCTCCTTGTGTCATCTTTAAAACATTATCTTTGCTTCTCAAGAATTGATACAATCATCATGCGATCCAACAAAAAAAATAGAGAAACACAGAAATATATTTCCACATATAAACAAACTATTGAAATCCTTACCCACAGTATCAAATTTTTTTAACAATAAGGATCAAATACATTTATTCAGTGAGGGTTTCAAAGAGCATGAACTTGTAAATCAATCCATTGCAGAAATCACAAAATAATAAGTGCAATATCAAATGAAGTATGGATAACATAAACTAAGGTTATGTCGTACCTCCTTCTTTGAGATGAGCGATTGTTCAGAGTATGCAAAAACCCTACGACGATACTGATGTCTTGAGCTATGGATTTGGGTACGGTCCTTTCTTTGCTGGAAATTGGTGACCTTAATTGAGATTTTATTCTCTTAAATCAAAAATCACAGCAGAGTAAAAGAGGCTGAAAAAGAGGAGGCTGGAATAGGGCGAATGAGAGGATCCCATTCCAACAGATGGCATGCATGCATATCAGGTAGATTCAGATATTAAACACTAATTAACAAAGGGAATTCAAAGAAGAGGGAAGGATCCATGAAACTAAACTAAAGAGGTATGTTATTCAATAAACAATAATAAATAAATAAAATAACCAAATCACAATCATAACAAAAAGGGCAATTGAGTTCCAAACCTATCTTCTATAGATGGAGAAACCATGGATTGAATACTCGGTTCCTTATTTAAACTGGCATCCACACTGCACCACACCAAAAAAAGGGTAAGTAAATTATAAGAAGAAATTTCAACAACAAAAAAATTATAAGAGAAATAAATATACTCCAAGTGAAGAACCTACTATTGCAAAGCCTTTCATTAAAATAATGGCAACCATTAGGGTTACTAAGAGACCAACCAAAATTCAAAGTAGCATAGAGATATTGTCAAAATCGGGGGAAAATAAAGCATACCCATTAGAATGAATCCAATATTGTTGATCAAACCAAGATCATAACAAAAATACTATCTATTTATGTCCATTATATTTATTAAAAAACATAAAATTAAGATTTTCAGGGATCAATCATATTTCAAACCCAACAATAGTAATGCAAGAGAGATCCCATCCTTAATCATAACGAAGAACAAACTTTACAACAAAAAGCCCTAAAACTAATGATGCAGATCTATTACCAAGAAAAAGAGCAAGTAGATCACAAAATGATAGAAATATACTATGCTTGCGGGAGAGAGGTTCGTGTCCTTTCAGCGAGAAACATCATTTGACTAAATACAGGGTTTTCATAATTGAAACAGAGAAAAGAGAAACTAATTTCAAATTGGTACCTCTAAAACAAACATTACTAAGAAAGGAAAATTCATGTTTCAATGGGTACCTCGAGAATCGACGAATAAATATCATACAAAAGTGATCCAAGTCAGCCATTTTTATTGAAGAGAAGGGGAAAATATCCTCAATGAAACCAGGGAAATAACATCAGAACAGTAATCCAAGTCAGCCATTTGTATTGAAGAGAAGGGGAAAAATACTCAATGAAATCAGGGACTTCAATTCATAGCTCATTCCCTCCCCGTCTCCATCGAAATCTCTGGCGACGAATGTGATTTCGGTAGGGTTAAAAAAAACCTTCCAATATAACAATTCCAACAGTGCACCATGGAGAAAGAAGGTGTAACAACCCCAAAATCCTACAAGGCTAAAATAGGGCTTTGGAATGGTCAAATTACTTAAACCTGCTTAAAATTCATGCATACAAGGCATACTACACGAGTCTCTAAAAATGAGGATGATAAAATTTTGATCATGAAAAGTCAAACCATCCTGTACAATGATAATCCACATATCATAACTCCTCATAAACGAAGTAGTCTAAAACCAACGATAGGGTAAAACAGTTAAGGCAACATCAACTAAAGGTCAAAAAGTCTAATATAAATATCTCGTCCAAAAAGAAATACTAAAACCACTCAATAAGGATCACTATCAAAATCCTTAGCCTCCTCCTCAGGAAGCTCACATTTTTCTCCCCTCAGTCCACGGCTCTTCTTCCAAACCTGAAGACAATGACAGGTCGACTGAGTATTGAATACTCAGTGGATAAACAAACTAACAACAACATAAGATAGCATGAGCAATAACAATATCATAACTCAGTTTATCTAAACTTAATCATAATAATTTCACGTAAAATAGGCATAATCAGAGTGCGAAGCATATAACATGTCATAACATCATCTTGACTCGTGTACTCGTGCAACTCTTATCCATGAATTTGCCTTAACATATGCATAGACTAATACATGCATGATTCATAGTGTGTTTGTCCCGTCAACGCATAATTCATAGTGTTTTGTCGCGGCAACGCATAATTCATAGTGTTCGACAACGCTTAGAGTGGATGTTCGTAGTGGGGGATCATTCTTTCATGGCATAATTCGTAATATGTTCGTATCCAATGCATGCATGCTTGTGAGACAAGTGAACTCATGAGACTTAAATACTTACCATGAAAGTGTACTTGTACTTAAGTGTCGTGATTAGAATTCAAATCAATCATCCTTTAGATTCTAATCTTCCGTTAGGAAACTCCGCTAGATTATATCTCCCTAGTTAGAGAATTCCCAATGTAGAGAATTTTCCTCGAAGGTTTGACCTACCCGAATACCGATCACCATACAAGTAAATAGGGCATAATTTATCATAACAACAACAATTATCCATTTAACTTAGTTTATTAATAATCAATAACATCATACTAGCATTTCTCCTTTTTAAGCATGTCAACAAACACCTTGAGTGCGTTAATTATGGATACTTTGTTATTTCCCATTTTTAACATTCCATCACACAATAATCCATCCCCATAACTCAAACATAATCCACATTCATACATTCATCTCATCTTCCATAGTATTTCCCTTCCTCCATTCAATCCATCCATAGTATAAACCTATTTCCATCTCTAACAAGCTTAATCCATATATAATTAGGGAAAACATAATCAATCTTCAATTCTATCATTTACATTATACCAATATTCACAAAACATCAATAATAGGGTTGAGTTAGAGAGTTTATCGATCTTAGGGATCTTTCCCTTGGATCCAAATCGCTCCCAAGAAGCTTTGAGGAAGATTCCAAGCTAATCCTCTCATTTTCTAAGAAAACCCTTCTTCTCCAAGCTAAAACCCTCTTAGAACCCTAGGTTCTTACTCTCTCTTTACTAAATTAGGTTAGAAATGGGTAGAATACCCTAAGACCTCGAAATAGGGTCCCTATTTATAGCCCCAAGGGTTAAAAAACCCAAAAAAACACTTTTTAGCAAATTCTGGGTCCGCGTGTGATCGATCGCACCTAGACCCAAAAGCCAAACATAAAAACTCGCCTGAATGCGATCGATCGCATAAATTTGTGATAGATCGCACTATTTTGCGATCGACCGCAGTTTATTTGCAATAGATCGCACCCCCCTTTTCCTGAATCCAACAGATTTTACCTTACTTTAGTATTTTGACCATAACTTTTGACTCGTTCATCAGATTTTGACAATTCAACTTGAGTTGGATTCATCTTTTAAAGAGGAATAACTTTTATATTTTACAAAAATCCTAATTTTGAGTTTTAAATGGTTTAAATGGACCCACAAGTGGACTGATCTGCAATTTCATCAGACAAAACATCGGAAAACCCACTTTTGACTTAGCTTAGACTCAAAATAAGGAAAAAATTAAACACGAACCTTGAAGAGGGTTTCAATACCTTTCTAATGGTTCAAAAATCACTCAATTTCGATAAACAGTGACAAAACTAGAGCTTCCTAAAGTTCAGGGTGTATTATGACATCCCTCCCTTTTCAAGTTTGATTAAGCCTTAATCATATTATGCCAATAGATATAAATGCACATGCATTAAAACATGATAAAGACTAAAGTACCTTAATACTTGCATAAAAAGCATGAAAAAGATTCGGGTCTCTACAGAAGGAGAGTACGTAAACTAAGAGAAATATTAGCATAGGTGTTTTGAGAGAAATATTGGCATTTGCAATTTTGGGGAAGATGAGTAACTGTCTGGGATTATGTACAAACTAGTGAACACCCCGTGTGATGCATGGGTAGTAGCCAAAGAAGGCTTAAAAACATAAGGAAGAATACACAAATGAGGTAAGAGTAGTTTCCTATATCTACCAATTACTAAGTTAATGTTGTGTTACAATCATATATAACAAAAATTGTTGAATTACAAACCTAAAGGGAGTTACATTTGAAACACCCTGTGCAATGCATGAGAAATTAGAAAAACAGCAAAATGAAAGAAAGAGAAAATAAATAAAATAGCATTTAATATATATTATATTTATGAGCAGTGATTAGCATACCTGGGAAATGGATTTTACAATCCAAGGCTGGACCTCATTGGTCCATGCCCCCCCTCTTAAATACCCATTAACTGTAATGGGTATTTAAGAGGGGGGGCATGGACCAATGAGGTCCAGCCTTGGATTGTAAAATTCATTTCCCTGGTACGTTAACTATTTCCCATCCTATAAATTATTATAATAAAATTATAGGAAACAAAACTATTGCAATAAGTGAAGATTAGAAAATAGCCCTAAAGCAATTGTTCAGCTTATAATCGATATACAGGGCTGTTTGTTTAGAATTTGAGAGATGGAGCAAATATATTCATTATCCCAAAAGGTTTTCTGTTACTGTGGCAATGATATATTTCAATTATCAATGCAAAAAAAAAAAACCTCATACAGATCTCATATGTTCTCACAATCTATTGTTTCTCATGTCATACAAAGAATGAAGGATTGATTAGCATAAGCAAAGTAGTAAATACATGCAGGGGAGTTGTCATTTTCACATATAACTTATCTAGTTAACAATATCCACACAAAAAAAGGGAGAGGCAGCTCACAAGAGAGGAAATACTACAGAGTACAGACCATTCATTTTCTCTGATTTGAATAAAACACAAGAATGGAAAGTCAAATATGCCTGGAAAGGGAAAGAAAATCTTCATTGGATCATCCCGATGGACTTTTTTCATCCCCCCCCCCCCCAATAAGATCATGAGAGAAAATGCATTACCAACGATTGTATTGGTAATGGATTCTTATTCATCAACAATAATGATCATACGTCGTAACAACAAACCAAAGCCCCAATTCGAAATTACAGTTGGGGAGATGAAAAGTCTCTTTGAAAATCTCAGTTGAGAGATGAAATGATTTTTTAGGGAAAGAAGTAACTAAGGAGCTGCATTGACAGAGAAGAAGAAAGTGGGTCGACTAAAATCAATGTTTTTGACTCTTCCTTGCCTTCAATCAATGAGAGGAAAATGGAGACGTTATGGGAGGCAACAGAGAGAAGAAGATGAGGAGAGGACGTGGGAAAGAGATATTCCAATTGATGAGGTGGGGGATTATGAGGAAATCCTCAAATGGGTGACTACCCTATTGTATAGGACCCCCAACTCCATGCAGGTACCCAAAGGAGTTGTCCCCATCCAATGTCCCAAACTGAGATTTCCTCCTGTGAGAGTTCTGTGACTTTGGTTTCTTCTTCCATGGTGCGAACAAAAGCATTTCGTGTCCTACATATCACAATTAAGATGGAAGTTAAAAATAATATAGAGATTAAAAGCCTAAAGGTTGTAGCTAATTTAGGGAGAGAAATAAAGAGATTAATAGCGTGAAAGGGTTCTAACAAGAGAAAAACAGAAAAAAAAAAGCATGAAAGGGTGTAGCTAATTTAAGGAGAGAAGAAAGATGAAGAGAAGTCACAGTGAAGTGAAGCGAAGCTGAAAGTGATATCCTAAAATGAGAGGGAAGATGAGTGGTCCCACTGTATTGGTTACGTGGCAGATTAGTTGAAGAGAAAAAGGCAGGAAAGCTTGAGAGATAGACACGCCAGCAATGGGAAAGTCTAGGTTACAGAAGTAGATCGATATTATTGGCCTCAGATTCTCTGGCAGATCCCGAAATGGGTATCGGGCAACCACACATTGTGGGCTCTGCATTGTCTCTAGCGAAGTTAGAAAGGCTCCCGTCGTGAGTCCACAAAATAGGGGACATGTGGTTGGAGAAGCCATTTCATGGGCCCCATGATTTTGACTTCTCCCTATATTATTTTACTCATGACGATAAAATGGTAAGATAAAGGAGAAGAGATATCAAGTGGAGAAAAGTCAAATTATGGGGCTCATAAAATGACTTCTCCAACCACATGTCCCCTATTTTATGGACACCTGAGAGGAGTCTTTCTGGCTTCGCCAGAGAGATTTTTGAGGCCCACATTGTGTGCCATGTGATGGGAAAAGTTAAATCATTGTCCTTTTGATTTTTGCCTTGTCCACACATGTTTTGATCCATAACGATAAAGTGGTGAGAAAAAGTAAAAGGGATATGAACTAGGGAGAAGTAAAAAATCAAATGAGAAAATAAAATGACTTCTTCCTTTTTGATGCCACATGGCGCACAATGTGTGGTTGTTTGGTATTACTTTTCTGACATCTGCCATAAAGAACCCGAGGCTATATTTGTAACTACATCTTGGGAAGAAGTACGACTTGAGAAGATAGACGGTTTTTTTGGTTGAAAATATATCTTGTAATAACACACATACCCACACAAATACCCTCTACACACACAAAGATGATGGTTGAAATTGTGTTCATCAAAGCTACGTGGTTGAAGGAACAACAAATTTTGCCTTAAGTATTCAGTGTGGGGAGGGGTGATTAACCTGGGTGCAGGGGCCGAGCCACATGGGGCCCTCAACTTTGGGAATTTTTTTTTTATATGTAGTATAATGGGGAGTGGACTTGGAGGTGTGTACTTTTTTTGGTTAAAGTATCTGCCCAAAGGTATGTAGCCCAACTAACCAGTGACCTCTCATCTACGATAAAAAAATAATAATAAGAATAACAATGGGTCTCTCATAGATAATAACAAAATACTTGAAAAGAACACAAAAGCTTTATTAATTTTAACACTGATTAACAACTTTCATCTTTAGCTGTGTTCGGGATCTGGCTCGTCTACTTGACCCCTCTTTGCTTGGATCTTGCTTAGGTTTGAACCTAAGCAAGACATCTCACGTTACTAAAGTTCTAACGGTCAAGATTAAGGTAAGGGTTTAAAACTTTTATGGGACCAAACATGAGCGCCAAAGCACTGGCTCCCTCTTCTCTCCAAATGTTAGGGTTAACCAGTTACTAACCAAGAGCTTCCGAAGACTTCCGAAGACAGAGAACCCATTCCGGCGACGACAGGGGTTCCTCCGGCGATGAGAATACACGGGTTCCGGTTCCGACGATAAGATCAAGCGGCGGTAAGCTTCTCTGAGTTCAAGGAAGAACAAATCTTTGAGCTTCTTTTCTATGTTCTTAGCTTTCTCCCACACCGTTATCAGTCATGGATATCGGTCACGGAAGAACAGATCTCTGAGTTCAAGGAAGCTTTCAGTCTATTCGATAAGGATGGTGATGCTAAGAGACGGTTTCGATTTCTCCTCATCTGTGATCTTAACGTGCTCTGTTTTGCTTTCTTCGGTTTGTTTCTCTCTGCAAATCTTATCTGTTCTTCTTTCTTTTGGGGTTCCTGGGACTGTAGAAATCAATCTGTTTGAGAAAGAAATGAAGAGATATGGAAGGTAGGAAGCAAGTGGGTTCGTCTTGCTAGTATTGCCCAGTTCCTCCAAGGGCAAGGCTTTTATTTGAAAAGTAGCTACTACCTCTTGGAAAGAATAGATTTGTTGCATGTATCAAAAGAGGTGATGCTGGACTTGGGGTTCTTGAAAAGAATGGTTGAATGAGCACAATACAGGCCACCACAATGGCCTTTTGGTCTGTCTTTTGATTTTAGCTTACAGTTCCAGAAGCTCTCCAGTAATGGTGAGTACATTGCAGCCTCATTCCATCCATCCTTGTTATTAGGAATTGCTCTCAACCCCAATTATCTCATTGTTGTTGTGTATGTACCTTCTTCTTACTGTTTTTTTACTGGAGATGACCTTCTGATCAAGTAGACTAGAAAGTGGGCAGTCCTAAAACAAAGAGGTGACACTGATTCAACCATCTAGACCGATGAGTAGAGATGGGCACTGTGCCGGTGAAGCTAAACAAAGAGCTTTTAAATTGCTCTTATATGTAATCGAAATTATTTAAGAGTACAATCTGCAAGGAAGTTATACAGCCAGCTTTGAAATTGTCTTTCCACCTAAGGCTCCGTTTGTTTAGATGTAAAATAGGGGAAAACAAATAAATTTTAAGGAAAATGTCAATTGCCTAAGAAAACAGGCAGAAACTGACAATTTCCGTAGAATTCATTTGTTTTTCCCTATTTTACATTGAAACAAACATAGCATAAAAGGAAATCGTTGCTACTATCATTGAATTCAAAGATACCAACTCATTGATAGACTACTGCAGCAATTTGAGAGGCAGCACCAGTACCTGTTAAAATCTAAATCAACTGTAGGATTGGTACATCCCCTGATCTGCTCTAGTGGTAGGGACGTATGTTCCCCTTGGGGGAGGAGTAGGGTTTGAGTCCGATTGTGGGGCAGTTGAGAGGCCTGCCATTTATACTACACTTACTCCTAACCCAAATAAATGATGAGTTTAAATTGTTTAAAAATGAATCCGAGCTCTAGCTACATTACGTGTGAGTGGAGCTCCCTTTCGTGTAAATAGTGGTATTATTTTAATTATTGAGAAAAAGTGGCAGATTTGCACACAAAAAAAAATTCCCCCCAATTAGCCACCAACTTTTCAATGAAAGAGAGCTCTGCACATGAAGCAGAGCTCCGCCTCAAAACTAAACTCAAATGATTACAATTGCCGAAAAAAACTGCATGATTGGTGAGCAAGTTTTATTACGTCAATGCTCCACCAGATTTTACAAATCCAAGAGTTTTAGCTAGTGGATTTTGAGAAATGGAAACTGAATTACCGAGAAATGGAAGTCTCAAAGCATATACTCGGGGACTCTCAGATCATAAGCAGATTTCTCTGTAATTGTTTTGTCAATTATTGTGTTATAACTCAGATTTAATAGTTGTATTCCCTCAAATGATAAAACTACCCTTGAACTTTCATCAATTTTTTCTCACATTAGATGTAAAAGAACAAAGGTCGACAACATATCTGTCCACAATAAGCTATTATATTAAAAGTCCGAGCTAAAGGGAAGAGTTACAAAGAGATAACACTATATTCCAAATCTCCAATCAGAGAGTAATTACACACATTACATGTTATCTCTGAAACAACCATCGCTTTTAATAAAAACTCCTAAATTCGACATGGAAAGGCAACACAAACCCATTGAAAGTCCGTCCATATTGGGCTAACTATAATGCCATCTATCTTTCATACTGCACAAGCTAGATCAAAGTCCTACCCATGCTTCTTGAGTTCCTGCAATGTAGTAAAAAAAAATCAAACAATCAATAAACTGAATTGAAAACAAGAAGCACATGTAACAGAAGAGAAGCATAAGATAATTAAGACATGTTAAAGCAAAAAGATGCAACACTTTTAAGGGAAGCTTCATGCTTTCTATAATTTTTGTCGCTTCAACCAGAGTCCTTCATCCATCATTTTGGTTTCAGTTATGGTAATACTTAAGATTTATCAGCTCTTTGCTCCTTTGGTATCTGAACTCTGAAGTACAGGGGGGTGGACGGAAGGTTGCGGAGAGGAACAAGGGTCACTACACTCAAAGAACAGATTGACTCCGTTAAGGATTTCACCACAATATGCCATAATGCTATCTATTGAAATGTAAGGTTTGACAAATTGCAAGGAAGAAATCGGGCAGCAAACTGAAATGGCCCAGTCCAATTCAGCTTACGTGTTTAGACTACCATAAAGTTCAGGAGAACATAATATTTTTTATAAAAAAAATCCAAGAATGGATTCTTTGAGGTTTTGTTTAAACATGGCTCGTAATATAAAATAAATAGGGACCATTGAAGATGTAAAACCTTCAAGATAATATAATGCATACGCTGGAAGGAATATGTACTTCAGATGCATACAATGAGAAAGTAAATAAAAAATAAAAATCTAAAAACAATAAGTATCAATCTACTACTTACAAAAAAGACTTTAAAATTAAAATACCGTAGCATTTAGATGGAGAATTCACATGCCTTGGAGGCAAGGCCTTAGTAATAGAGTGACCCTGCGGAAACAGAAATTGGAGAATTTATGATGTTAGTATGTCCACACAATAGCCTCTTTGAGATACTACCATTTGATCTACCTCTACAACAGTCATACCTTGCTACCAATTTCCTCTTGAAGCACAATTTCCATTTGAATCATCATCTCCCCCATCTTTCTTGAACTGATGATATCACAATACACAATTGAACATCAAATCCTCTACTTCAGAGAGACCAATTAATTAAAAGAATACATGATATTCCTTGAAACCATTAAGGATGATGATCCCTATACAACCTACATCTCATATTGTTCATGTGGCTCATCTGCACATTGATCTGATTCCTCATCTCTTGAAAGTTGAAAGGGGCATAGCCCAAGTATCCAACCAATCAGACACCTCCATCAGCCAACATAAGGACCCTTTTCAAGACAATAAATAGTAGTTCTTTATGCATCTGAATTTATGCTTTAAATAGAAAGGTTCAGGTCCTTGGATTGGTTTGATTCAAAGGCTACGGTCTAGATTGGTGAATCAATTCAGCCACATGTACAATATTTGCTCAACAAATCATACTTATAATGTTCCATTTGTATGTATAGTATTCCCTTGAAATAGTAAATCTTACAATGGCATATAATGTGTCGTTTAGTGGATGATATGTTTTATACTCACAACAGTATATGATCCAGAGGAGCAGGTATTGGGGGAATGGGAGCAGATATCTTGGCCACCATAATAGAGAGATGAACTGAGATAGCATGGTTCTACTTTTTCATTCTGATAAATAGAATTTTCGTCCTTGGCAGGTGTGTTATGGCTTTCACCTTCGCTGCTTTTAACAAAATTATCTAAGACAGAGTTCACGAGAATATTAGCAAGTTCATGAGAACACCACAAAAACAAGCATAATATGCGATCCAAAATAGAATATCCCAATTAACCCAAATCAAAGCAATACCCATTAATGAATATGCACAACATCATCCAATTAAGCAAAAATATCAAAAATACGAACTGCTAAATTACCCTTCAAGAGAACTCAACCAATACTGCGAAGTTCACAACAAGTCCATAAAACCCACAAACCATATTAAAATCAATAGATGAGCAGAATAGAAACGAATATCATCAAAACAAACATACACAGAGGAACAACAAAAGAACCCCAAATGAAAAATATCAGGAGGGGAGGTAGATTACAGTACCGGCGATGGAGGTGGAAAAACAGACCCGAAAATCTCTGTTGACGATGACGATGAAGACGAGCTTGAAACCAAAAAGTTCCGAAGAGATGGACGAAAACGAACCCACTTGCTTCCTACCTTCCATATCTCTTCCTTTTTTTCTCAAACAGATTGATTTCTACAGTCCCAGGAACCCCAAAAGAAAGAAGAACAAATAAGATTTGCAGAGAGAAACAAACCGAAGAAAGCAAAACAGAGTACG
Organism: Tetracentron sinense; assembly: GCA_015143295.1. Lineage (NCBI taxonomy): Eukaryota > Viridiplantae > Streptophyta > Magnoliopsida > Trochodendrales > Trochodendraceae > Tetracentron > Tetracentron sinense. The sequence goes on along the minus strand of CM026559.1, from coordinate 25,138,296 downwards.
TGAAGATCGCAGATGAGGAGAAATCGAAACCGTCTCCTAGCATCTCCATCCTTGTCGAATAGACTGAAAGCTTCCTTGAACTCAGAGATCTGTTCTTCCGTGACCGATGTCCATGACCGATCACGGTGTGGGAAAAAGCTAAGAACATAGAGAAGAAGCTCAGAGAATTGTTCTTCCTTGAACTCTAAGAAGCTTACCGCCACCTGATCTCGTTGTCGGAACCGGAACCCGTGTAGATTCTCGTCGCCGGAGGAACCCCTGCCGTCGCCGAAACCAATTCTTCTTCTTCAGAAGTGAAGCTCTTGTTTTTTTTTTGTGGTATATATAACACAGAAGTGAAGCTCTTGTTTAGTAGATGGTTAACCGTAACATTTGGGAGTCAGTGCTTTGGGCTCGTTTTTGGATCATAAAAGGGCTCGTTTTTGGATCATAAAAGTTTTAAGAGGAAAGCACGGAAATGGGCTCCTGATTATGAAAAAATCCGAAAATGGTTCCATTTTGAAAATTTTATTTCTATAGGTTCCTACAGTGGTTTTAGTGTAGCACGTGCTTTCCTCTCTTTTTTTCTCTACAAAATACTCTCATCTCTGTTAGAGATCCCTTCAACACCGTGCAACTGACCTTAAACTTAAGTTTTTCCCTTCATTGAAGCTTTCATCCAAAACCCAAGCTTTCCCCTTCATTACAACAAGCTAAACCATTCTGCTTCATCTAAAACTCTTCAACACAAACTGAGCTAAACCCTTCTGCTTCATCCAAAACCCTTTTGAAGAAGAAGAATAATAAAAAAAAACATAGGGTAAGTGTTTGATACGTTTTTGATCCATTTTCGATGGTTACAATAGTCATATTTAGTATTTTCTAGGGTTATGTGTTCATTTTCGGGATTTTCTGTTATTACAGTTCATTTTCGTTGGTTACAGTGATAAAGTTTGATGTTTTTTTGCTCATTTTCGGTGGTTATATGTTATTACAGTGCATTTTTGATATTACAGTGCTTTTTCAATAGTTTTGAGCTCATTTTCGGGGGTTTTCTGTTATTGCATTTTTGATATTACAGTGTCTTTTCGATTGTTTTATGCTCATCTTCGATGGTTTTCTGTTATTACAGTGCATTTTCGATAGTTACAGTGCACATTTTTGGGGTTTTCTGTTATGCATTTTCGATATTACAGTGCTTATTTGATGATTTTATGCTCAATTTCGGTGGTTTTTTGTTATTATAGTGCTTTTTTGATGATTTTATGCTCATTTTCGGTGGTTTTCTGTTATTACAGTGCATTTTCGATGGTTACAGTGCTCATTTTCGGGGGTTTTCTATTATTGCATTTTTGATATGATAGTGTTTTTTCGATGATTTTATTCTAATTTTCGGTGGTTTTCTATTATTATAGTGTTTTTTCGATGATTTTATGCTCATTTTCAGTGGTTTTCTGTTATTACAGTGCATTTTCAATGGTTACAATGCTCATTTTCTGGGGTTTTCTGTTATTGCATTTTCGATATTACAGTGCTTTTTCGATGGTTTTTTACTTTTTTTGGCGGTTTTCTGTTATTATAGTGCATTTTCGATGGTTATAACGCTCACTTTCGAGATTTTCCATATTACTTTAATGGATTGAGTGTTTTCCCACTATTGCAGATAATGCCAATATCAGTAGTTTGTTGTTATGACGGTGAGTGGAACATTGACGACCCTGTTAGAGGGTACATGTATAGTTGTGAAAAATCAAAGTTGTTGCAATTATCTTCGAAGCCGAGGGCCGCCATTCATGCAATGAATGCTGCCCACACCACGGCGAGGTAATCTTTCCCGATGGGAGTGAGATTGATGCGCTTGTAGTCTAACAAGGTCTGAGTCAATTCAATGATGATCTTACTTGCTTTTTCTTTCCTTCCCGAGTCATCGTGTTGTGCCAAAATGGCCCCTAAGGATGTGTCGGTGGTGGACACGTACAACAAGAGTGGCCTAAATTCATGTGGGTGGCGATATGACAAACTATTGGATAAAGTTTATCAGTTGACAAATACTCGACCGGAAGAGTATGAGATTATATTGAGGTGTTTGATTCCTACACCAGCGCCAATCCCTCCCAGTGATATTACAGGCAATGAAGAGTTACGGGCATTTCTTTCACATATGAAGAAAGTATAAAAAAAATACTTGTCGCCATTATATATATTGAAGGTGAGGAAATCTGTACCACAGCCACAGTTTGGCTTAAATTATGCGAGTTGTGAATATCAACGTGTTCAGGAGGTTGTTGATCCTCATATTCAGGAGACTGTCATTCCTTTCTATGAGGGAACTTATCCGATGGTAAACTTGAGAACCGGAGTCAGCCAATACTCAATTTGTGCCCAACACTTATGTGGACAACACTAATACTACGATTGGAGGCACAAATGTAGATTTAGGGGCTGGAAATGATAATGATGATGAAGGTTTGGAAAGTATAGAAGGCTCAAGCTCAACTGATGAAAATGAGCATGATTTTTATAGAGATTTTAATCAAGATGAAGATATAGCAACATACGGTGTCTGCGATAAGCGTCAAGACTTTTTACATAGGGTGGCAACAGCAGAGTGGGACACAAGGTTTATACACTCTCATACCCTGCATGTTGATATTCCTAGTTCCTCAGTGTCTGTGTTTTCATCGAGTAAGACAAGTAGTTCCACAAGCTCATCCAGAACCATCACCACAAGCTCCTCCACAAGCTTGTCTAGAATCATCACCACAAGCTTCATCATCACCACAAGCTCTAGTACGATCACTGGCAAATGTGATGCAACTAAATGACTATGCAAATGACTATGTAAATTGGGAAGCATCAGAGTTTAAAACTGGAGTGGAAGCTAGTAAAATATCGTTTGGGCAATTATTTAAGGACAAAAGGCGTCTACAAAATATACTGTCTAGATATGCGATGCGAAAAAAATTTCAATTCAAGGTTATGGATTCAAACCAACAAAAGTATACAGTTAGATGTCTTATAGATAATTGCACCTGGAGGTTGCGTGCATCGAAGGTGAATGAGGTTGGTGTCTTCAAAATAAAGACTTATAATTCACATCACTCTTGTGGATATCCCTTAGATGGTGCCGATCATCGACAAGCAACCAGTTTAGTTGTGAGTGACATGGTTGTGGGACGTATTGAGACAAATGTCTCATATAAGCCCAAAGAGATTATTCATGATGTGTGAGAAGAATATGAGGTTAAAATGAGTTACAGGAAAGCTTGGAAAGCTAAGGAGATTGTCATTTAAACAGTTAGAGGTTCATATGACCACTCTTATGCTGAACTCCTTGCCTATTTTCATGAACATAAAAGGACTAATCCAGGCACAGTAATAGCAATAGTGGCTAACCCTGAAAATGTATGTGTAAAATGCTGAAAATGGCCCTGTTATGCCAAAAATGGTATGCAACTGGGAAATGCCGAAATTTTGTGTAAAATGCCAAAAATCTATGTGTAAAATGCCGAAAATGGCCCTGTTATGCCGAAAATGGTCCTGTAATACCGAAAATGGCTCCTGTTATGCCGAAAATGGCTACAGGAAAGTGTAAAATACCGAAAATGACCCCTGTTATGCCGAAAATAGTCTATAACATACTGAAAATCTGCACTGAATATTGCAATAAGGCCGAAAATCATCACTATAAATACACAACATTACAATACTGTATACAAATCTCCATAACATTACAGTACATTCATCCATAACAACCCATTAATTCATCCATAACAATCCATAATAGTTCACCAATAAAATGCACCCCAGCCTATCTTCTCCATACTCTTCATCTGCTTCCTTAGCATCCCACATTGGCACGTTATCACAGCCCATCACCCCTTCACTGACCCCATCATAATATCGAAAGCTATTCGCTTCAGCATATTGGGTACATCTTCCTGCAAAAATAGTTAGACAAAGTCAGTATGCTACAAATGATTGAAAAATTCACTAATGTTAGTACGGATACAAAGAATAATACCTGAGTGAACCTAATGGGTAAGTCAGTACATAAAAATTCAATATATTTTATAACGAATACTCCACAGTCCCGACTAGATATACAAAAAAAACAGTTACAGTTGCTTAGGATGAGTCATATTAGTGTATTTGTAAATATAAGATTAAGTATTTTGGAAGACTTACGTATTCTTTTGTTTTGGTATATTTTTGACTTCTACGACCTCTCATTTTTCACCTACGATGGCTGACTTGTCACCGTACATGTGAAATAGTGTAGGCATCCTCACAGTTATAGCTGAGATATGATCTCCATGTTGTAATGCTGGGTGTGGGTAAAATGAGTCCAGGAGGAGGATACGCCTTGTGGGGGGGGGGGGGGGTTCAAGCACAAGCAACAACCAGTGACTATCGGGGTTCAACCTTTTCACATTCCCACATGGGGGTCCCTCCTCGAACCCCCATGACAGCGGCCTTCATGTCTGGCCCCACTCGATTAGTCATGTCCTCAGTGAGCTTCTTGGAATTCAACGTTGATTGGTAAGTGTCCAAAAAGTGACACTCCTTGAATAACGCAAACTGAAACATAACGAAAATTAATACATTCTAGAAATTGTGGATATACATAAGCCATTTCAGTTTTATGAGTTACCGTGAACCAAGTTTTCCCAAAAGCACAGACTTGATTGTATTTTGAAGAGTATTGCTCGTGTCTTCAAGCCGATAACTCCGTATACATGTCAATTTGTTGTCATATTTATCCAATGTTAGATAATCTCACAAAAGAATAACGAAAATAACGATAATGGATAGTCGATAGTATTACCAAAAATGGCTCTGAAATACTGAAAATGGCTGTAGAAATGACTCTTAAATACCGAAAAAGGCTGTAGAAATGAGACTGAAATACCGAAAATGGCTCTGAAATACCGAAAATGGCTACTGGACTCATTAAAAAAAACCACTGAAATACCGAAAATGGCTCTGAAATACTGAAAATGTCTACTGGACTCAATAAAAAAATCTCTAAAAATACCGAAAATGGCTCTAAAATACCGAAATTAACTCTGAAATACAGATAATAGCTACTCGACTCATTAATAAAATGGCTGAAATACCGAAAATGACTATTAAATACCGAAAATGGCTACCTACTGGACTTATTAATAAAATAGTTGGGTAGGATTGAATGAGTTTACCATAGAATCAATCCACCTAACTGAGTTAGCAATCCCTCCCACAATATCCGCTGTGACCATCATCTTTTCAATCTAAATTGAAGTTGCTCCCAAGGCTATAAAAGCGCGCAATTGCTTCGACTCCTCTTTTGATAAAGGAATTTTGGGGTTGGCAGCTGCAGCTGTCATTGTCCTTCTTTTCATGAATGAAAGGGGATCACAGATATTGAGACTTCACTACTGACCTCTTTGACACCTGCAAATATTGCCAAATATAAGTTCGGGCAGATATTATGTTAAGATAAAAACTCATTTCACAAACTCTCAGTACACTAAAATGGAATGTAAACAAACACCTCTGGAGAATCTTCAACCCCCTTAGAATATGCATCCCCCTTCGAATTTGCACCCCCTTAGAGAGTCAACTTAATGATGAGATCCATCTTACCATCAATGAAAGAATGTCCCTGTGTTGGCGCTGCTTCAGGACTCAAGATGGGATTCATCTTCTCATTAATGAAAGAATGTCCGGGTGATGACACTGCTTCGGGACTCAAGATGGGATCCATCTTCTCATCAATGAAAGAATGTCCTTGTGTTGGCACTGCTTCGAGACTCAAGATGGGATCCATCTTCTCATCAATGAAAGAATGTCCTTGTGTTGGCACTGCTTCGGGACTCAAGATGGGATCCATCTTATTATCACTGAAAGAATTTTGATCATAAAAAAAATTTTCTTTTTTTTTTGTTATGCTGCAAATTTTGCCTCCAATTTTGTCTCCAATTGATCAAACAAGTTTTGTATTTGCGAGGATAGTCGCTCAGCAACTCGGTCAACAACTCGGTCAACAAAACGATCTAAAACTCTCTCAACGTAGAAATTGATATCATGAACCTGAAAATATTGAACATCAAACAACTAGTAAGTAAAAATCCCGAAAATCAGCACTTATGACCCTATCACCCACAAAAATCCTGAAAATGAGACAATTCATAAGTAAAAATTTTGAAAATCATAAAAAATAATCACTATCAAAATTCGTACCCTTTTTGACCTCTGCTCAAACCTTCTATTCTTCGCCGGAGATGGGGCTGGACTGACATCATCATCACCATCAACACCATCACCCCCATCATCACCACCATCACCATCACCCCCATCACTACCACCAGCGTCACTATCACCACCATCACCACTATGACCCCCATCCCCACCACCATCATCATCCTCCTCCCCCTCGTCATCATCATCACCCTCAGCACTTAATCGTGCAAGCACGTCCTTCACAGCCTACTACTCCTTCTCTGTAGGAGTAGGTTTTATATTGCTCAGCTTGATCTGTAAAATAACAAAGGATATGTTATAAGTAAACATATTGTTAATGAAAAGTTTCAAATTGAATATCGTAAAACAGTAAGTTCAATTACATACTTTACTTAAATTGAATATGGCATTTGCGAGTGACTTGTAGCTGAGATATGATGTATTCGCCCACTGCAGTACGCGTGGGAATGTCATCGCACTTGGGGTGCATTACAAGAACACAGCCTCCCAAGTGATGGGATGTACTCATAAGCCCAAATCTAACATCAGTCATAAATTTTAATATTAGTTTAAGTAAAAGTAAACACAAATTAGCTAACACAGTAAACCAACATAATTAGTAAGTGATATGTTTACCTGGAAGGCAAAAGCACATCCGTTGATATTGTACTGCTTCTTCATAAAAAGAGTAGTTTCCAGGCCATCATTGCACAACTCAAAACCCAAAGTCCCCCATGGGTATTTGTTGAAGGCCTCCTAATCATCCACTAGGCACAAATGGCCTGTGTTAACACCCACATGTGTGTCGGTGCCTACGAGCAACAACTCAATAAAGAGGACTAGTGATAGTTTCACCGAATCCATATCATCGTCACATCCCTTCAATGCCGCAAGAAGCTTCGCCTTTTTGATCACCGCCAAGTTCTGAAACTTCCGATACTTGAGAGAGGTTGGCGGTGCTTCATGTTTAAGGACTGGAGCCTTGGACACTTGGGCATTAAGGCTCATCATCAGAGTAAAGTTTAACACTGTGAACTCTAGACTCTTCCTGCATACTTCGAAGCGTAGGCCACCTTTACTTCTCTGTAGAACATGGTGGACTGCTTGGCCACACAATGGTATTTTAGGTATGTCTTAAAGGTGGGCAAAGCAGCTCTCCATCTGAATTCTTTTTCTCTCTAGATTGGCCTCCAATAATGGTTTTATCTCATCAAATCATATTGTTTAGGAGCATTTAATCGAGGGAAAATATTTATCTTCTTTAACTTTTGCCTTTTTCTTTTCCCTATCAGCTTTTCTCTTTATACGAGGCATCTTGTAGCTGTAAAATTGTAAAACAAGAAGCACTATCATAACAATAGCCATCGAAAATACTGACAATAACTACTGTCATAGCGGAAAAATACTGAAACTTAACACTGAAATTACAGAAAAATACTTAAACTAAGCACTGACATAACAGAAAAATATCAAAAATAGGCACTAGCATGACAGAAAAATACCGAAAATAGGCACTGTCATGACAGAAAAATACTGAAATTAAGCACTGTCATTACTTAAAAATACCAAAAAATTGAGCACTGTCATGATAGAAAAATACCGAAATTAAGCAATGTCATGACTTAAAAATACCAAAAATAAGCATTGAAAACCATCGAAAATGGCCTGTAAGAAGCATCGAAATTGCACTGTATTTTTCCCGAAATTAAGCACAAATCCATGGAAAATGCACTATAACATAACCATTGAAAATCACGAAAATGGCCTCAACATCAACAATAATACCAAAAAACCACTGTCATAATTGCATAATACAGAAAATAAGCAACAACAGAAAAATACCGAAAATTAGCACTGTCATGTCTGAACAATACTGAAAATTAGCACTGACAACTGAAAATGCCGAAAAATTAGTAAAAAAAAAAGCGAAAATGGTCTGTAAGAACCATCGAAATTGCACTGTATTTTTGCCGAAAATAAACCCAAAAGGGTCCAAAATGCACTTTAACTTCACCATTGAAAATCATGAAAAATGAGCACAAAATCAACAATAATACCGAAAAACCACTGTCATAACCATCGAAAATGGCTACTAGAAGCATTGAAAATGCAGTCGTTAACTGTGGGGCCCATTTTTAGGTTAGAATTTTTTTTAAAAGGTCCAAAACTTACCGGGCTGTTCTTCTTCTTCTTCTTCTTTGGCTTCTTCTTCTTTTTCTTCTTCAATACGATGCCCGTATAATTTCGGATGTCAGGGTAACCAAGGGTTTTACTTTGGGGAAGGATTTGCAGGGTTTCAGATTTGGGGTTTGAAGGATTTCAGATGACAAGGTAACCGAGGGCTTTAGTTGGGGAAGACAACAAGGTTTGCAATGGCAAGGGTTCGTAACCGAGAGCTTCAGCTTGTGAAGAAAGCAAAGGTCCGCAAGCTAGGGTTATTTTGGGGAGCAAATAAGAAGGGGCAACACATGCTCTAGGCTCCCACGTGTGGGATCCTACAAAAATATGTTTTGAAAAATAGAGCCTATATTCGGGTTTTTTCATAATCCGGAGCCCATATCCGTACTTTCCTCATAGAAATATCGGAATTGTTTTCGGAATGGGGATCCTGTTTATACTGCTTAATAATAATGGAATAGGCTTGAGCAGTGATAAGCGGACCCATTGGTCCGTTTCATATCTTACCCCATGTCCCTTTTAACACTTTTTTTTTTATAATGATCAACTTTCAAAAACTAACAAAAACTAAAGTCTTTGTACAATGTCTGAATGGGCAAGAGCCCTTACAGAAAAGGGACTACAAAGATTATCATTAAGAGTTAATTGTGCTAAGTTGTGTGCCATGGAGTTGGTAGTGCGATTGCCATATCAGAAAACAAGGGCATCGCAATTGTTTCTTTGGATCATGATATCAAACATGATAGGATGAACTTCTGAGTGGTATAGATTGCTGTCCCTATTGAGGAAGTCAACTAGTTCTTTAGAATCCGATTCAACCACTGCGTTAGACCATTGGTTAGTGAGCACCAATTGAACCCCAGCCCTTAAAGCTACAGCCTCCGCTATGCGAGCTGATCCTCTCATCAGAGCTTGATAAAAACTGCAGACAGTGAGATCGTCGTGGTCACGAGCTACAACCCCAAAACCGGCCGCTACTCCAGTAGACAAGGCTGCCCCATCCACATTCACCTTAATCCTTCTTTCCAAAGGGGGGCACCACTTGTGAATATTATGATTAACATGCGGGCTCATACCTTGATTAGAGAGGTAATAACTGATGAGGGATTCTGCTTGGATAATGGTCGAGGTTGGGTTTGGTCTTGCTTCAAAAAGAACTGCATTCCTCATCTTCCAAATGCACCAAAGGGTGGTGCTGATTCGAATAGCTAGCCTGACATCATCCTTTAAAAAAGATTGGTGATGAACCCATTTGCTCCACCATTCTTTAATGGAAATTACTGACTTTAAAGGGAGTGGGAGGGATAGTTGAGATCCGAACCACACGCTACAGGCACACGGGCATTCTAGAAATAGATGGGTAGTTGATTCGATCTCTAAATTGCACAAGGGACACCATTCATCCACCCGCATTGTTCTTTTCGTTAACTAGCCTGGCAGACACAACTAGGGTGTTATAGCAAAGACGCCAAAGAAACACCTGAATCTTGGGTGGTATCAGAATTTTCCAGATTCTTACCCAAGGTTGGCTGTTGATCTCATCTTGAATGGAGCTAGTTCACTTTGAAACATCCCGAATTGGAAAAGTGTCATATTACACGATCTGGGGCGTTGTGAAAACTGACAGGAAGCTTCTTGATTTGAGTTATAGTTGTTGGATCAAACAACTCTTGGAGAATGGTGTCGTTCTAGGTGCCACTAGATCTATCCATCAAAGTTGCCACTCGTAAATCTTCAGCCTGGGTTATCTGTCAAACTCTGAGTTTAAACAAAGGAAGGTTGGGAATCCAAGGGTCCAAGCCAACCTTGATTGTTTCTCCATTTCCCACCTGCCATCTCACGCCTTTGCTAAGTATCTCGCAACCTGCTAGGATACTTCTCCATCCCCACAAAGGTTTATAGCCCACCTTGGCTTCAAGAAATGAACTATAAGGGTCCGTAATATATGGCTTTGCAGATTCTTGCCCATAGAGAATCTGGCTTGGTTAATAAACTTCATCCTTGTTTAGCTAACAAAGCTAAGTTGAATGCATTGAGATCTCCAAAACCCAAACCCCCATTTTCCTTTGTAAGACTCAATTTTTCCCAACTCACCCACTGGATCTTTCTTCCCTCTTCAAAGCTCCACCAGAATTTTGCAATTGAAAAGTTAATTTCTCCGATCAACTTCCTAGGTAATCTGAAACAACTCATAGCATAGGCTGGGATGGCTTGTACTATGGATCAAATAAGAATTCATCTCCCAGCCTGAGAAAGTAAAGAACCTTGCTAGCCTTGAATTCTCTTGAGGATTCTTTGTTTCAAACTAGCAAAAATTTGGGACTTGGATCGACCAAACTCCGAGGGGAGGCCTAGGTACTTCTCCGGAGGAATGAGACTTTTGATCTTTAGGATTCTGGCAACCATATGCCGAAACTTAGGAGAGGTGTTATGACTAAAGAAAACCCCTGATTTGGAGAAATTGATACTTTGTCCCGAAGCTTGCCCGAAGTTGGCCAGGATCTCCATAAGATTGTGAGGTTCCTTAAGGTTAGCTTTCAAAAAAATGAGACAGTCGTCTACAAATAGCAAATGGGAAATGTTAGGAGCTGTTCTTTCTAATTGTATCCTGCTAATTTTGTCCTCTCGGTGGGCCTTATTTAGTTGAGCAGATAGCACTTCGGCACAAAGAAGAAAAAGGTAGGAGGACCCTTTGGGGACACCATTAATCATCACCGAATATGTAACTGTTGTAATGGATTGTTTAATGTAGTTGATCCATTGTTGACAAAATCAATTTTTCCATAGTAGCAAATAGAAAGGGCCATTCGACTCTGTCGTATGCTATATTAAGATCAAGTTTAACAGCCACATGATGATCCTTCCATCTTAAGCTTAACTAAATTAAAACTAAGATTTTTGTTTTTTGTTTTTTAAATCATGGTTGGATTGCTTAGCCCTAGGGGTGAGTAAATCTTAACCTTAACCAGAGTAGGTGAGTATTTAAAATTGTGGTGTGGACCAATGAGGACTGGCCATTCCGATACAAAATGAGAACTATGGGTACGTTGACTAAAAAGGCTTCCTTTTTGAGAGTATATATTTGGGGTCAGGAGGGGAGGAAGGCTGGAAGATTCCTCCTTGTCTCTGGTGACATGTGGCTCATATAGGGAAGATGATGATCTTTTCTGCTGGGCCCACCAACACCCATCCAGGTGGAGCATAACTATGTACAATTTGTTTACAAATATGACCAGTCACTGACCCTATTTTTGTTTACAAATGGATAAAACCCTATTTTTGGGCCCAAACATAGGCCCACTAAGCCCAATCCAACTGGAACCCACATCATCCTTTCAAAATTCAAATTTTTTTTAGGACAAAACGCTTTTGGCCTTCTCCACACATGTGGTGGTTAGGCCCAAAAAGGTAAACAAAACAAAATTTTAAAATTTGAAAAAAATATAACAAAAAAAGAAAAAAAATGTTTAGGGCACCAACCCTTGTTTGGCAAGGCCAACATGGGTTGACCCATGTGCTTTAGGGCTGGACCCAAACTGGTAAGACAAACAAACAAATCAAATTTAAAAATAAAAAAAAACACTATTCATCATCTTCTACCTCCGGCATGCGTACAAGGACGCTGCCACCCAACTGCCCCTGGCTCCCTGCTACCCTTACTCTCCTCTGCTCTACCCTCAGGTGTTCCCCATGCCTAGAGGTGAGCCTTATCCACCTTCCCTATCCTCTATAAAACCCCTCCACAGCCACGGTTTCGGGGAGTTTTTTTTCAAAAAAAAAATTGCAGTTACTCCCTCTCCCCATTCCAGCCTCTATACCTCATTCATTTGGATCCCACGCACCCCCTACCAGCTACCCTGAGTCTCGTAGGTCCACCATAACTACACAACACCACCACCACGACCATTGTTGAGGAAAAATCGATTTTTTTAAAAACAAAAAAAAATAGAGAGAGCTCTGCCACCCTTTGGCCAGCCCAACCACTTGCCTCTCTTCCCTATCTCCACCTGAGAACAAGCTTCAGGCTCTCCCAGCCTCACCACCACCAACTACAGCTGCCACCATGGTCGCCATTGTCGCAGCCAGAGCAGGGGGTATACGCCTCCCCTTCCCTTACTTTTTAGTTCAATTTTACTCTTGTAAGGGACCCTTGGTCCCATTCCAGGGGTCCCATTTTACTTTTTAGTTTCAAATTAAAGCAGTGAACCCCCCCATCTTCCTCGTAGGTGTGTGGGGGGGGGGGTGTTTGTTCTTGAGGGGTGGCCACAGGCAAACTCCCCACCACCATATGCCACCACGTTTGGGGTCTTCCTTAACATCTGGAGGATCCTTAATCCAAGAGGAATCCCCCTAGACTCTTATTGCTCAAGCACCACTGGCCAAAACAGGATTTTTTCCAAAAAAATTTCAAAAAATTTCAGTTTCAAGCCGCCACCTATAACCGTGGTTTAACCATGGTTAGACTCCCCATACTCCCAGCTACCCCCCTGTGCAATTTCAACCCCTAACTTCGCTTCTAACCATGGTTAAATCAACCCCAAAGTGGGGTCGACAATGTGCAAAACAGTTCAACGAAGCAACTTTGGACCTCTGTGAGACCCACATTTGACCTCCTCTTGGGCCCACAAGTGCCCAAATTGTTTCCCATACAGCTGGATTCACAATGGTGGTCTCGGATCCCCCGGGGATTGAACCTAACCGCGGTTAAATCCACGCAAAGTTTGGTTAAAATGTTGTTTGTGAAATCTATCATTTTATGTGGGTTTCAACGGGACAACTTTGGGCCTTTGTGGGGCCGACACCCGACCTCCCCTTGGGCTCGACAAAGGCTCAAAATGCTTCTTGCATATCAAGCTATCCACTGGTAGTCTCGAATTCCTGCGGTTCCCCCGTTAACCATGGTTAAAATCATGCTAACCATGGTTAAAAGTGTAATCAATTTTTTTAGGTTTTTTGCAATTTCAGACCCTTATGGGGGCCCAGACTGGGTAGGAGGCTAGTCTAGGCCTTACCACAGTCCTTGGGCCCATTTTTGACCAGTCAGCCCATCAACCATGGTTAAACCTGCCTATGGTTAATCCTTAACCATGATTAAGCATCCCATGGACCCAAAAAATTCTAAAAAAATACTCAAAAATTCCAAAATAATCTGAGAAGCCTAAAAATGGCTTCGTTCGGCTATTTAACCATGGTTAATAGCCTCAACCATGGTGACCACCCACCTTAACCGCGGTTAAGCAGTCCTTGACCGGTGGGAAAAATCATGAAAAATCTCAAAAAAATCTAAAAAATCCAAAAAGACTGTTATTAGATTTTTTGACCATGGTTAGCACCCCTAACCATGGTTAACCATATTTCTTAACCCCAATTAGCAATCTTAACCCATGGTTAAGATGCCCTAGGCCTACCGGGCCTCACCCCTTGGTCTACCGGGCCATGCTAGCCTACCGGGCTTTCCCCTTGGCCTACCGGGCCATACCAGCCTACCGAGCTTCCCTCTTGGCTTACCGGGTCCAATTCTAGTCTACTGGACTTACCTTAGGCCTACCGGGCTCAAACCCTACACTTTGACTAACCCTGGTCAACCAAACCCTAGTCTACCGGACTAGGTCCATCAGCCACCCTTGGTGCACACACATACACCCCTAGCCTTGACACGGGCTCATGTGCCAGAACTATGTTCGGCCTGATCTCACCCCAATGTGAGTACGCAGGCAGCCCAACCCGGGTTCGACCCTAGTCTAGGATTTTCTCCTTCTTGGATTAGCATTATCTTAAACATTTAGGCATTTGATTAAAATTGAGCTTAACTTGGCTTAACCATAGCAAATATGGAACCACTGAAAAGTGGAAGTGTTGGGGTACCTAACCCTTTCCCCGAACTTAACCGAACCTCTTACCCTAATCTCTGATCACAGACCAAGACCTTATCTAAATCTCGGGGACTTATTCCTTCAGAATGAATAGGTGGTGACTCTAGATTCACCCGTGAGACAAAACTAGGATTTTTTCGAAACTCGCGCTCACAGTTTTGATAGAAAGTCTAGTGGGATAACAATAGATAAAGTATTAAGATTGCAAAATTTGATCAAGAAACCAGTTGCTCCATTGGCTTCTCGCCAAATGTTAGTGACCGAAGGGATTTCAGATTTATCACTGTGATGGATTTTCTTGGGTAGTCCACACATCACTCGCTCTTTAACTTCTGGTTCACTGATGTAAGGAGGAAGGTAGTTTCACAACACGCCTTTGTTGATGCAGGTGGGGGCCCCTCCTATCAAAGTCTTCCGATGATCACGTCAGTATGCGTTGAAGATGAAGTATAAAGAATAAACTTTGACACTAGTATTTCGATAATTCTTTAGAAATCCTCCAGTAGTTTTTACCTTTGGGGATGTCTGGGGTATTTATAGACTTGAATTCAGATGTCTCATCATGTCCATCTATGCCCATACATGGCCATGCAATTTGCTTTATGATCATTACCAAATATGTCAGATAGATCTTCATGCATACGTGTCACACGTGTGAGCCTACTATTTCTAAGGTCGGTCTTGGGTCGAAAGCAGGTTGAGATGACCAGCATTAAATGTTAAGACAATGCTTTTCATCTAACAACAGAGTAAATAGATCACCTCCTGATTATTCCGTCCTACAAGGCGGTTCCACCCTCAAATTGATCACAAGTCCGTCCCTGGTATGAGCACGATATCTGAAACAGTCCTACAAAGGACAATACCTGATATTGTCCTTCAGAGAACGATATTTGAAATCGTCCTTCAGATGAAGATATCTGAAATCGTCTTGGGAAGCACGAGCTTATACCATAAATGGAGTACGGAAACCTCATTCATCTTTCCCAAGGACGAGGATTCTACTCTCCCTTGTAACACTTGCTCACTTACCAATTTTATCCATCACAATTTGCCCGTTTACGATGCTTTGAACGTAGTCCAATGTATCGTAAACCAATTGATGATGGGAGAATATTTGTCGCCTGATAGAAGACGGAGCGTTTGAACAAACTTATGTATATATGGATCGTCGTGACAGCTGTATACAGAATCCTTCAAGAACTTTGGTAAGTTCTTGATTTTTCTCTTTATTTACATTACATCTGTCTTCTATTCTTTTTTCTTTTTTTTTCTATTCTTCTGTCTGATATTCCGCCCTTCAAAACCCCTAAAACCAGTAGCCATGAACCCTGATGAAGGTCCTAGTACCTCGGAAAGCATCCCTCCGGGGGGTTATATTGCTTCTCCCCCTCGAGCTAGGAATTTTCAAACCCATGCCCTAGCTCAGTACCATGTCTAAATCGGTATTCCTCCCCAAGTCTGTATACATTTTATGGCAGACACATATATTATTAGCAGCAAATCTAAATAGACTAATGTCTTCCTTGCTCAGCTGGAGGCTGGACTCTAGTTTCCTCTTGAACCTATCATCGAGGAGGTGCTTACCGTCATCCAACTTGCTTCGGGGTAGATGCACCCAAATTTCTATAAGTACATGTTCTTGGTGATTAAGTTAATCAAGGACGAATACATGCATCATAGAGCCCCACCACCTCTTCTACTTCAAACATCTTGTCTTGTGCCCGGGGACGAAGGAAGAAGAGCCTTACAATACGTGGGCCTCCAAAGCCAGAACTTCCGACTTCATCAACAATCTCCCAGATGTGGATCGGAAGTGGGGGTCACACTGCTTCATTGTCTCTGGCAAATGGAGGACGAAGAGTGCTCGCCCCATCCACAAGGCCTTCTAGCCAAGTAGATTTCTCATAATGATCTCTCGTTCTCCATCCTCTACATGCTTGTGTTTATTTCTTTTTCACAACTTTTTTCAATCTTTTGCTGCAGAACCGTCGAAGGTGCACTACAAGCACCTGTCTTCGGAGGAATTACGTCGTCTGAGAGCCATCAGATCCGACAAGGGGGACGAGTACATTACTTGGAGGTCTTGAAGCAAGATTGAGGTTGAGCTTGCTAATAACCTCGATCTCGAGATCGACAAGGCAGCTGTGATACAAGCTTCTGCAGTGGAAGCCGGTTTACTGATATCTCCTGTTGCTAGTATCGAGCTCGAGGAAGAGATGGTAGAAGACAACCCTATCCCGTTGGTCTGGCTTGCTCGTATTTCAAGACGGTTAGGACGGCAGCATGAATTTGCTTTGTTGATCATACCAGAAGCAGTCGCTGTTGATGCTGTTGGTGATGCCTCTGCGTCAGAGGCTCACTCAAGAAAAAGGCAAGCGATGCTAGCCGAACTAGTGGCCACCAAGAAGAGGAAGGAGGATGCCAAAGACAAAGGGAACGCTGTCATGGATCCTCCAGCTCGGTAGGTAACTATCTGAGAGCCAGTCACTATAGCGCAACAACCCGAGGTTGCTCAATTGATGGTGTGTGTGACTATTCCATCTTCTTCATCCCTGCCTCCACCTCCGCCTTAGGATGATGGAGGGCGCGGATCGAGCCTGGATCCCATCCTTTAAGAATAAAGCTGATGCACGACATTTGAAATACACCGATGTGGCCATGGAGAGCATGCAGACGGCCACCGTCTGGAGCTGAGGGGTTAGGTTCCTTGCAGACGAGACCTTGGCCAAGAACGCCAATAAGTCGGTGCTGGACCTCTACCATGCAAAGATGGTTGCAATGGTCAAACTTCTCAGTTTGGTCCCGATTATGTTTTGCTTATCTTGTTACAGCACGGATCCTCACCTTTTTTTTTCTTTCGTTAAATCAAAACGAATTTCTAGGAGTTGTCTGATCGTTGTGACCATCTAGGCAACTCCTTTGAGTTTTTCAAAGCTCAAGCGGCGAAGGTGGAGATAGTGGCAGCGGCGGAGAAGGCGGCGATGCTCAAAGAGATCGAAGAAATTCGAGCTCAAGCATAGAAGCCAAGGCTGAGGCTGAAAATAGCAAGGTCAAGACTGAAAAGAGCAAAGACGAGGCCGAGAAAAGTAGAGCCAACGTGGAACGCTACAAGAAGCAACGCGGTGATGCCCGAGGTCGTCATCATATTACTGTAGAGACCCTTAAAACGTCTGAAGCGGAACATAAAAATCCACGAAGACCACCTCACTAAAACCTAGCTAGAGGTGCTGTAAAGAAAAGGTGTTTGACCGGAGAAAGAGCAGTTGAAGCCAGGTGCCATAAAAAAAAGGTGTTTGGCCGGAGAAAGAGCAGCTGAAGCGATGACCTCGTCCGTCAGAGTTTGAAGTAGTCGACAACTGTGTTCGTTCGAGGGGAGGGAAGAGAACAAAACAGAGGAGCCGAATCAGCGAATCCCTTTGAAAGTGGAAGCCTCCCACCCTTTGATTTCAAAATCCGTTCTCATTTGGCGCCTAATTTTTTTGCCACACGCCACTGAAAATACTCAAGTCATCCACCACCGTTGGATCCTTAGCACATTGAGGTGTCGTGCTGGGTGGAAAGGCAAGCAAGATCCCAGCAGGACTCGGTCAAGCAGAGGAGCCGAATCCAACCCACCCAAAGTAAGGGATACTCACACTGTCACTTTGACCAAAAGGCAAAGTACACCTTGATTGTTTTTCTGCTATGATAACATAGTGACCAGTTCTTGGGACTTGAAGGGTGTTCCAAATAACACCGAGGCATATGCTCAAAACTCCATATTTTGATACACATAACAGCCGGTTCTTTATCAGGGCAATTTAAATAAGATGGAAGACCACCCTTTTATGCTATTATCCTCTTAAACATGATAAAAGACTCATAAAATTTCAGTTCCATGTTCTCCTTTACTGGTTGAGGGCATCTAAGTGGGTGTGATCCAATCATCACTGGAACCATTGCTACGTCAAACCTTCATCTAGCAACAAAAGTAGGTCCCATCCTAAACCAAATAATAGATTTTACCAAATTAAGCTCCTCATTTCTTAATTTTCAATTATTTTTCATAAATTAGAATTAAAGGTTTTAATCAATGTTAAGGGCTGCATGTCTGACAAGACACATGAGGACAACCAATATTAATGGTCCTCGCTTAATATTTAAAATCTTTTTGGAAGGCAAAGTTGATCACAAAATTGATAATTGTGTTTTTTGGATAAGAGGTAATAACACCTAAACACACAAAATCAGACCTAAGGTAACCGCTAAGGTGCTATAAGGGTAAGTCCATGCCATCACTCCAAAAGGGCTTGACTAAACACACAAAAACATATTTTTCTTTCTTTTCAAAAGTTTACTTCCATTCCATAATAATGATTTCTTAGCTTAAAATTAGCAAGAGAAAGAAAAGCTTGTTTAACAACTGCATTAATAAAACGACAAGAAAAATTAGAGAAGACAAATGAAGAAGAAGATAAAAGAATACTCTGAAAGTTATTTATTTAGCAAGTGCATGCATATATGGAGTATTTATAGACAGTGAATTCAATCACGGTTGTTGTATAATTGTGATCGGAAATCAAATAAAGTCTAATTAAATTTTATTGTCAATATAAGATCAAAATCATATAAAAAATAGTAATGCTAAAAAATATTTAAGATCACTGTTATTATTTAATCGAGATTATTTTTATTTTGTAATCACATTTCCGTTTATAATTAACCGTGATCTAAAATTTCGTCAGCCAGTTCATGCGATATCAATTACGATTTATAATGGAATACATCACAGTTTCCGTGAACATGGTGATTGTATTTGAAAATGCAACTGTGATAGATAAACATATTTGTAGTAGTGGGAGATACAAATGGTAGGAGTTGCATAAAGAAAGATTTTAACTAGAAAACCAAATGGAGGAAATCATGGATAAAAAAGAATCAATGATCATTGTTAATCAAAACACCATGATCTTAAGTTCACCTTGACCTGCCATAAATTTGTAAAGCTTAACCTTGGTTAATTGACATTTACAATCACAGCTCAAGAATCGTGAGTTTTTAATTTTAAATAATCACAGTTAAGATTCAAACCGTGCTCGTAAGAACAACACGAAATGACTGTATTTTGAAGGTATAATCTTGGTTATTTGACATCTACATTCACCAATAAAAAACAGTGCTATTTGATTCAACTTATGATCACGCCATGAAAGATCCCCGGTTCATTCTACACTCTATAACCATGATCAATGACTTACAGTAGTCACACATAAAAACCGTGAGCAATAAGCTGATTTCTTGTAGTGCACTCTCAAACCCATAAAAACTTCACAAAAAACCAGTGTTCTCTCTTATTGAATCCAAAAACTTCTTTCCCCCATTTCTATATTACCCCCATTAATAAAACCTAATATTTAAAAGAGACTTAAGCGTTAGATCAATAGATGACCTAATGACTAAAATAAAAACATAAGGCAGCTAAAGCAATACTAAACATTAATTTAGAATAGTTAAGACTGTATTTTACTATTGAGAGAGAGATTATCAATGGCAATTTCCTAGGCGTTGCACATCAGATTTCAATGATTCGCACTTGAAGAACCTCCGACGTTGGCGACAAACTCCAGTTTGATCTTCTTGAGCCTAATGACAACGTCTTTCATGTCAATCCTCTCATCCGGCCACTCCATCGAACAGTGCATAGCTAATTCCATGATGGATGAAAAACACTGTTTTCTTACAGTCGAAGAGTCTTCATCTCCCCTTACGAGATTGGGATCCAAAACCTCCATTACTTCATGGGGAAGTGACGCATCCATCCACTGCCTCAAGCTCAATTCTCCAGCAAACATCTCGTCCGTCGGCTTCTTTCTGGTAAACATCTCCATTAACATGATCCCGTAGCTGTAAACATCACAGCTTGTGGACACTCTTCCTCCGGATCCATACTCTACGTGCACCAATCATACGCATCAACAAATCATCAATCCACAAAGAAGGATAAACACAAGGATGTTATTACGGGTGGCAATTAATATGGGTTATTGTGTTCGTGTCCAGTAGCGGGGGGGAGGTCTAGCCCGGGGATTGCTCCGACCCACACCATTTATGAACCGGTTAAATAGCTAAACCCAAACCCAAAACAATAAGAAATTCCTCTACTCTAACCCAAGTTTTAATTTATTATAATAAAATTTAACTATATGAATCTAATGAGTTATTTCACGAGGGTGAAAAAATTTCTGACCCAACCGGTCAGCCAATATGAACCTGCAAAAATTTTCAAGGTTTAGGATTAAGTTTTCGGATTTAATTTCTCAACCCTGTTACAATTGAGATGGAATTTGTTGTCTGGTTATAATACTTAATTAATTATTATTGATAATAAATATATATATATATGAATCAAAGAGTTTAAATATGAGCCAGGGGCGGAGCCACATCAGGCCGGGGGACTGAAGCCCCCCTGAAATTTTGAAATAAAAAACTCTTTTGTAATAATAGGGGTGTAGCTGGGAGAGGGGCGGAGCTAGGGCAACAGGGGACTCTAGCCCCCCCCCCCCCAAACTTCAGAGAAAAAATATATTTTTTACAAACGGACACAAACAAATGCGATTGCACATGAACTTGGCCCTGAATTTTTTTTTTTGGGCGCAGAGCCCCCAAACCCCCCATTGTTAGCCCCTCCTATGAGAGAATCCTGACTTCACCCTTTGTGCCGCCGAGCGCGGGATTTCAGGTGGGGTCATCTTCACATGGTGGCCCAACCTGAAATCCCATGCTCAGTGGTCTCGGCCAAGAGCATTACTTAGAGATATGTAAGACTCCTCTTCTTTGTTGTTTTTTAACACAATTATAAACGAGTATTTCCGGGTTAAAGAACACTTTTACCTAACCGGAGACAAAGCCAACCCAATCCATTGCCATGGTTAGTAAATGACTAGGGATCCTCTCCAGTTGGTGCTGGCGAGGACACCGCCAGCTTCTCCGTGTCCTCTCCTCACGCCATTGAGTTCCCCCCATGCACGATGCCCAACATGGCTTGGCACTGCGCCCAATAATTTGAAATAGAAAAAGACACTACCATATTTTAAAAACACTTTCGAAATTTTGAAGCTGCCGGTGTCCTCGTGAGCACAAACTAGAGAGGATCCCGAGTCTTAACAAATATGTCTGTATTTCAATGCCGAAACATACAAAACTTGTACATATCCTATAGCGTGTCTTTAGGTCATGGGCCTGATGAGTCGACCAATTATTTTTCCTGTCTCGGCTAATTATGCCCATTGCTACCCTTAATTCACACCATTGTCGGATTTGTATTGGTCAGTATGGGGAGTGCTAGCTGCACTCACCCCCTTATATATTCGCCCCAAAAGGGGGAAAGAAAAAAAAATTATGTTGAGCTAGGTGGTGACCAATATATGTTCCGACTGTATTGTGCTAGTTTCCTTAGGTGTGATCATTTATTGTTTTCCTTTTATAACATTTTTAATATTAATGACATTTAAATTGAAAAATAATAGTTTATGGCACAGGATTCTCTCGAGTTCAACTCAAGAGAATTCTCTCGAGTTGAACCCCTAGAGGTCGCCACATGTCTCCTTTGACACCCCTTAACCATGGGTAAGGTTCACCCACCCCTAGGGTTCACTAACCCATCCTTGGTTTTTTTTTTTTTTATTAATTATTATTTTTTAAATTAAAAAAACAGTTTTTAGAGTTTTTTAATATTAAAAATATTTTTTTAATTTAAAAAATAATAATTAATAAAAAAAAAAAACCAAGGATGGGTTAGTGAACCCTAGGGGTGGGTGAACCTTACCCATGGTTAAGGGGTGTCAAAGGAGACACGTGGCGACCTCTAGGGGTTCAACTCCAGAGGATCCTGAGCCATAGTTTATATAAGAGTAAAATTACTTGTACTCTTTGGGTTGGGGTGCTAACCTGAACCTGGGCCCAGCTAATTATAAAGGACCTGAGACGACAGAATCCGAAAACAACCTATGGATCCAAAACGTCAACCCTTAACCCATGTAGAGTCCAGCGGGTTTGGATACTTGACCCATGGGTCAGAAAATGCTACCCTTAGATACAGGGGCGGAGCGGGGGGGTGGGGGGGCCATGGCCCCCCCAAATTTTTTGTAATTCCTTAGTGCACTAGTATGAATAGTGGGCCCCTCAATTAAAAACTAATAATTTTAGTATACTTGGCCCCCCCTAATTTTTTTGTCCTATATAATACAGTGGTCCCCCCAAATTTTTTTGTCATATATATAGTGGGCCCCCCAATAAAGTCCCCTTATGCCCTTGAGGTTACCAAATGTCCCTATTGACACCCCTTAACTATGGTTAAAATTCACCCAATCTCAGGGTTCACCTACTTATCCTTAGTTTTTAGAAACAAATATTTAAATAATTTTAACCTTAGGTATTAGTTAATTTTAAACTAGGGTTCAAAAAGAAATTTGATACGTTTTTTAAAACCAAGGATAGGTGGGTGAATCTTAACCATAATTAAGGGGTATTAATAGGGACACGGGGCGACCTCAAAGGCGTTACCGGGAAAAAAAAAATTCTCAAAATAAAAAAACTACCCCAAATTTTTTTTCTCAAGGGCTACGCCCCCAAACCCCCCATTCCATACCCTCAAATCAACTTTTTTTTTTTAATACCTGTACTTTGGCCACCCCCCCCCCCCCCCCCCCCCCCAATGAAAAATTCCTAGCTCCGCCCCTGCTTAGATAGAATAAGAACCAAAATATATAAACAAAAAATATTGAATCTGTAAATATATTAGGGGTGTCAACGGGCCAGGTTTTGGCCAGCCTAAGTTTTAATCGGGCCAAAACGCCTAGCGATTCAAAGAGGAAAAAGGGCTATATTTGATGTTTGTTTTATATAACTAACCATAGACTAGAGATAGAACTCTTACCAGGAGCAATGTAGCCTATGCTGCCAAGGGTCTTCGTTTGTGTTGTAGACTCATCTGCAGCTAAGATCTTGGCAATACCAAAGTCACCCACATGGGCGACCATGTCTTCATCCAATAGAACATTCGTTGGCTTCAGGTCGCAGTGTACCACAGGCTCCACAAAATTGTGGTGCAAATACTCCATGGCTAAAGCAACATCCATCATAATGTTGATTCTCTGAAGAAGATCCAAGCAATAGTTGTGGGAATACAACCATTTTTCCAAGCTTCCATTAGGCATGTACTGAAGAACCAATGCTCTGAAATCAAGGTTGGAGCAAGTTGTGATGATTTTAACAAGATTTCTGTGTCGAACACTACGTAACACCTGACATTCTGCATCAAAACTCCTAAATGCTCCCTCATTTTGCAAATCCAAAACTTTTACAGCACTGAATGTGCCATCACACAATGTCCCTTTGTATACTGAACTGAAACTCCCTACCCCAAGTAAGTTGGCTTCACTGAAGTTATCGGTTGCACGAAGAAGCTCCAGGTATGAAATCGTCCTGTGTGCCATTATAGGTGATATATCAACTGGAACAGGGGCGTGCTTCTTTTTCATTCGGCGTTTTATTAGTATACATAAGAGAGCAAAAACGATTGCAATGGAAACAATGGTAGGAAGAACATATTTGAGTTGTAATTTCGTTCTCGATCTGGGAACATTGGTCGGACAGGGTGAAACATTCAGTTTGGCCACCCCACAAAGTGCTTCATTCCCCATGAAAGATTGAGTTGTGAATTTTGTGAAAGGCCCCCGATTCGGAATTTCTCCTTGTAGCCTATTAAATGATAGATTCAAATAATTCAGGTGCAAAAGTTTCTCCATGGGCTTCGGAATCTCACCTGATAGATTATTGAAAGAGAGATCCAAGAATTCCATGCTTATCAAATTTCCAAAGGATTGTGGAAGAGGACCTTGCAGTGAGTTTCTTGACAAGTTCAGGTAACGTAGTCTTTGGAGGTCGCCTACCATACTCGGAATGTCACCAGATAACTGATTCCAAGAGAGGTCCATTCCTTCAAAGACATCCAAATTTTCCACTTTGCCGGGAAGATGCCCGTGCAGAGAATTGTGTGACAAGTTCAAAAAAGAGAGATCTGTAAGACTCCATAAGGTCAAAGGTATTAAGGATGTAAATAAATTGGAGCCTAGGTGGAGAATCTTTAGTCGACTAAGATTCCCAATGCAATTTGGAATTGGTCCAGAGAGCTTATTTTGGAAAAGATATAGTTCTCCCAACTGCGGCAAAGAACAAAGATCATCTGGAATGGACCCATGTATCTTGTTATCATCTACATACAACCTTTGAAGATTCTCTAAGCCTTTGATCGATGATGGGATGGCTCCTGCAATGTCATTGGTACTCAAAGATAATGTAATCAAGTTGCTCAGGTTCCCAATTTCTCTTGGAATACTGCCAGTGATCTGATTTTCTCCTCCCTTAAAAGTCTCAAGGGAACTAGAGAAATTCCCAATGGAATCTGGTAGGTTTCCCTTTAGTTGATTGTGTTGTATTTGCAAATTCTTCAAGAGCCGGCAATTTGTTAAGGAAGTCATAAAGCTAAGTTCATGAGTGCCAGGTTGGTTGGTTAATTGATTATATCCCAGAAAGAGCATTCGAAGGAGTTGCAAATTCCCTAGAGATGTGGGGATCGGGCCATCAAAGGAATTGAAAAATATATCAAGAATGGAGAGCATGGAGGCATTAGATATAGAAACTGGGATGCTTCCTCTCAGTCCATTTTGTCCTAGATAAAGCTCTTCAAGATTGGGAAGCTGAGAACCTATACTTGTTGGAAGATACCCAGAGAGGTTATTAAATGAGAGGGAAAGGACTTGTAAAGTGGATATGTTAAAAATTGCTTTCGGTATTGTACCACTAAGATGATTCCAACCCAAGTCCAAGATCTGTAGATTTAGAAGACGACCCACCTCTTCAGGAATGTTTCCTACCAGGTGATTTTCTGAAAAATCCATTCCTTTCAGCTTAGAAATGTTACCCACAGATGGAGGAATGGTACCACTCAAGGAATTTCCTCCAATATATACCTTCTCAAGGTTAGACAAGCTCCCAATTTCCCTAGGTAGGCTTCCAATGAAGTTGTTGAGACTTAATAGTAGATGTGAGAGCTTTCCACATCTACACAAACTGGATGGAATGTGGCCACTAAGCTGATTGCTAACAAGATAAAGCCCTTCAAGGTTAGACAAGCTCCCAATTTCTCTAGGTAGGCTTCCAGTGAAGTCGTTGAAAGATAATGATAGATATCGGAGCTTTCCACATCTCCACAAACTTGATGGAATGTGGCCACTAAGCTGATTGTGATAAAGATAAAGCTCTTCAAGGTTAGAAAGACGATACCCAATATCTGTTGGAAGGGAGCCTGCTAGCTGGTTCTCACTAAGATAAAGCCCTTCAAGGTTAGACAAGCTCCCAATTTCTCTAGGTAGGCTTCCAGTGAAGTTGTTGACGGATAATGATAGATATCGGAGCTTTCCACATCTGCCCAAACTGGATGGAATATGGCCACTAAGCTGATTGTCACGAAGATAAAGCCCTTCAAGTTTAGGAAGACGATACCCAATATCTGTTGGGAGACTACCAGATAGGCTATTTCTTGAGAGAATAATAATCTGCAGCTTGGAGATGTTAAAGATGGTGGAAGGAAGGGAACCTGCTAGCTGGTTGCCTATTAAATTTAATTGTTGCAAATTATGGAGATTACCAAGCTCTTCGGGAATACTTCCTCCTAGGCTATTATAAGAAAGGACAAGCTTCTCTAGCGTTGACAGGTTTCCAAGAGAAAGAGGGATAGTGCCAGTAAGACTGTTATTAGAAAGAAGTAAGATACGAAGCTTGGGTAAGATTGCAAGCTCTCTTGGCACATACCTACTAAACTTGTTGAGTTCCAGTGCTATTACTTGAAGTTCCAAACACTGGGATAAACTTGGCGGAATCATTCCTTCCAATTGATTCTCCCCCATGTAGAGTTGCCTCAAGCGACGTAGTTGGCCAAGGCTGTTGGGTAGGTAACCATGGAAACTGTTGTTTCGGAGGTCGAGAGAGACAAGGAAGGACAAGTTGCTGAGTCGCGGCTCAATGGTGCCATGGATCCCCATGTGAGAAAGATTCATAGACGTGACCCTTTGCCTATGGCGGCTACAAAAGACCCCGATCCAGTTGCAGAAGGAAGACTTGGTAGTCCAATTATCTGCCAAGATGTTATCCGGATCAACAGTAATTCGAGCCTTGAAGGCAAGCAAAGCTGACAGATCCGTAAAGTTAGATGGAGATGCTACCAATGCAACTATGCACGAGTGCCCCAACAGCACTGATACGAGAAAGATCATGAGGTGAGGCCTCGCCATTACTAAGGATTGGCTCGTTCTGCGGAAGCGGTAACTGAAATGGAAGAAACCTCCGATGTGTATTTAAAGCCGGTGTATTGAAAGGAATGTGAGGGAAAGGGAAAGTAAGTGAAAGTGGGAGTTTAAGAATGTGAGGGAAAGTACTTTCACCCTATTCGGTTAGAGGATTTTGAGGTAATGTAAAACCTTAACTTTCTCACTAGTGCACCACTATCTCTCACTTTCACCCAAATCTTATTCCACCAAAATGTTGGATTTATGAAAGAAAGTGGAGTAAAAACTTCACAATTCCAATAATACCTTTTTGTATGATTATATTTCTAAAGAGAGCAAATGACAATTTTGAAAAAATTTATAAGTTTCCCTAAAATTTTTCCTCAAACCAAACACACGAGGAATTATACAATTCTTTTATTTTACTGTATTTCACTTTCTTTTCTCTTACCCTTTTACCCCTCAACCGAACACACCCGTGTTCCTGGGGTTAGAGTTGAAGCACTGGTTTGGGTTGTGATTTCTCAACCCCAAATTCCAAATTCAGTACATAGTCAAATACGTTGGGCTAATCACTGCGCAATTTCTTTCTAAATTGATGGAAACACTCCGACTTCTCCCGGAGTAGTCAACACTCATAAGTATCACAATCAAGACTGTATGGAGCAGTAAATGTTCACACTTGTCGAATAGCTGCACGGTGTTTTCTTGAAGACTGTATGGGCCGTGTTACAAGGTGTGCATCTCTCTGAATTGATGCTTCGTTTGTAAACATTTCGTATGAATCCTATCAATTGATATCTAGGGTGCATGTGCTTGCAAAGGCTATGTAGTCTAATGTTCACACTTGTCAGATAGTTTTTTAAAAAGAAAAATAATATATTAACTTTAATTTTTTTAAGCTTAATTATAGTTAAAGGAGTATTAAAAGGAATACATTGACAAATAAACAATTGAATAGCAATAATATATATATATAACCGAATTATGCAAGTTGAGAGGCGATCAAAAGAGTGTCTTTCTTGAAGATAGTTGAAGCCTCATGTGTGCAAGGAAAAACTAGCCATGTCTCTGGGATACAACTCAATTCAAATTCAACTAATCAATTCTTACGATTTTGCACTACTCGGTGGATTGTGGTACACCAAACCTCTTTTAGAGTATGATCGAATAATTAATTTAAAGTCTATTAAATTAATAATTAAAGTCACATAATAGATTATTTTAATTTATGAAAACTTCATTTTGTTAGCCTAAAAATTACAACTCTATGTACCCCTAATAATTTTGATGATAACACATTCATAGAATGATCATGTTGGTACTAATGGTTCTATGAAGTTTATGTAAAATTCAGATTAAGAGAACATTAGCACATCAAATCAAGGCATGAAGAAAAAAAGTAACTTAAAGAAAATCCAAGATGGACTCCAAATTGCAAGTCATATGCAATGTCATCAAAGTCAAGATCAAGTCTTTGGGTCTTGTGAATCAAATTAAAGATCTCAAATTATACCCAAAGTCCAAGATGGATCCATAATCAAGAAATGAAGATCATAAGTCAAAGACAAATTCAAAGGCCATGATCAAGTTGAAGAGGAACTCTCAAAGAAAATATTATTAAATTTTTGAGTCTAAGACTTATGTAAGAAGTCCTCAAAATTATGGAAAGTTGAAATGCTCAAGTACCTAGATTGACCTTAGGAATCTTAGAATTTATTTAAAAATACTCCAAGGCCCTAGGACATCTTAAAATATGGTTAAAATCATGATTAAGGGAAGTCAAAAGACTTAAGAAATCATTCTCATCTTATTGGTCTTTAAAACCAGAGGTTCATGAGAATTTAAGCTTGAACCGTCGACGGATGGGCCAAGGGATTGGCCAACCGTCAACGGTTGAGGTTATAGAAAGTTTAAAAATTTTATGTCTTATGAATCGTAGATGGTTACCTCGTAACGGCAAGTTTTTAACGGTTATTTTCGCATTTATGAATTCTTCGACGATACTATTCATTCATCAACTATAAATATAGTTTATAAATGAGTTTTAAACAACTCTGAAATTATTCTTCAACTATCATTGATCAAATCATTCAATAGCATTCAATTCTTATCAAGAACATCATTGAAAAACCTAGAATCCCATCTCTCTTTATTTGAGTTTTCAATTCCCATTATTTGAGAGATTTATAGATTGTGCATTCCAATCTCATTCAGCTCATTAAAGAGCTTTATTATTTAGATTCAAATCTCACAACTCTTTTGTATTGAAGGAAATCAAGAATCATGGATTCTTGTCCGAGAAGCCGGAGAGCTTTGTGAAGTCAAGAAAGGGTATTCTCTTGCATTGAAGATGGTAATCCTTATCTGGGAAAAAGATTGTAAAGGTTTGGGCTTCACCCGAGAAGAAGTTCGCGCGATAGTGAAATCGTGTTGAATCCTTTAAGCTGGAAAGCTTGAGGCGGAGACGTAGGCGGGAGTGCCGAACCTCGATAACAATTCTGCTGTGTTTGCACTTTTTATCTCTTATCATTTCATTTATCTTTGAATTAATTGTTTCTATCTCTGTTAATTTAGCTCAATCTTAAATTCCACAAAAAAGAAGCTAAATATTAATTTAAATCAGCCATTGACCCTAATCACCCCCCTCTAAGGTCCAATAACTGGTTAACACATTTCATTTAATTAATTAATCTAAAACTCATAATCATGATTTTAGTCCAAAAATCATTTTGCAATTCAGTCCAATTAATTAAAATCCATTGTTTAGTTAAAATTAAAATTTAATTGAAATCAATTAAATAATAAGTTAAAATTATATTATAAAAAATAACAAAAACTGATTAAATGATTAATCTATTTTTATCCAGAGTTTAGGCCAACCATAATTTCTGCCATAATATTGGCAACATAATAGTATATGGATTGGAATGGTCGAATGGGTTGAGTCCGTTAGGACTATCTCAATTCAATCAGTCAAGTTGGTTTAATCCGTAAACCAACCAATTAGACTATTTGTTAGATGTGTCCATTAAGATGACTTAGCCAGTCTAATTCAAGTATCTCATGTCGATCTGTCAATTTGGTTTAGTCTGAGGACTAACCGGTTAGAGTGATCTGTTTGAGTGGGTCAATTGAATGACTACCAATAGGTTAGCCCTTTCGGGCTTGCCACCATGATTGGGCTACATGTAGCACCAATCTGTGATGAACCATTTCTGGAATCACATTCTGAAATTAGAATATGTTTTGAACCATGAACGGGCCTATGGTTAGAACTTCTCTAGTTGGACTGATTATGGAGGTCTTCTTCCT
Organism: Tetracentron sinense; assembly: GCA_015143295.1. Classification (NCBI taxonomy): domain Eukaryota; kingdom Viridiplantae; phylum Streptophyta; class Magnoliopsida; order Trochodendrales; family Trochodendraceae; genus Tetracentron; species Tetracentron sinense. The sequence goes on along the minus strand of CM026559.1, from coordinate 25,108,400 downwards.
TTGTGGATTGGTCTGGATAACTAGTTTTGGGCTCTGACTCTATTTCGACAGAGTTTCTGGGCTCTCTATTTCGTCTGGTGGGTTTGAGTCTTCTCAACCCCTCCTTATATAGAGCCTCAAGTGGTATGACACCTTTTCGTTGGGCCTTAAGCACCCTAATTACTAACAGTCCAAATTCATTGAATCTAACCACTCCAACTATCAACCGATGGGTTGCATGAAGAACCCAGGTCCACCAACCCGCATGGGTTGGTTGAACCCACCCAGATCTGCGTGGGTCACACCCACACGGACCGCCACGTGTCTCCTTGTAGGGAGCACACGATCATGGTCCATCTACCGACGATGCGCATGTGCGAAGTGCACTGTATTCCTCATAGCACCCAAAGCCAATTTCCCTCTGCACGTGCATGCCGCTCGCATGCTCATTGCACGAGCGTAGGTCTCGCGCCAAAGATATGGTGTAAAGGCAATGAAAATGGATGTCTTATATACCAAAGGAGCTTCCTACACCACAAGATTATACTCTAGTAAAGTTTTAAAACATTTATAAAGATGGAAAGTTTCTTCTATCTTTCCGATGTGCAGCTATATTTTCAAAGAGAAAACATGCAAGTGAAATGAGCTTATCTCACAAGGAGACCAAGCATCAAGTCACCCCAAAAGCAAAAACACCATATTTTTGAATTAAATAGGGATCTATTTGAAATAAAACAAAACACTTTTAGGAATCGAAACCTAGTATTTAAAACATTATGAACTGACTTACAAATCACTTTAAAATTAGATTCAACAAACCCCCACTTAATTTTAAAATTATTTAAAAGATTATATTATGGACATTCTAGAAAATCCTGTGCATAGATGAAGGTGACTTTCGACTTGAACCCTCACTTAGTGCAAACAAGTTAAAACTAGTATAAGAACCTAGTGGATAGAACCTTGAACTAGGGCTATCAACAGGTTGGATTCGGACCGGATCTGCCTAGATCCGAATCCGATCCGATTAAGAATCTGACAGATCCGATCCGAGATCCGCCGGATCATAAATTAATCGATCTGAATCTGAGTCCGATTATATTTCTAAGATTCGAATCCGATCTGATCCGATTAACTTTTATTTTTAAAAAAAAGAACTCTATTTTAATAATATAAAAATCTAATATTACCTACATTAATTCTAATTAATGTTAATTTTTTAAAAATTAATACTTTATGTATAAAAAAATCTATTAAATATATTTAAAATGATTTTAAAAAGTTAATTTAATCGGATTGGATTTTAATCGGATCGGATCACCCTATATCCAGATCCGATCCGATTATAATCAGATTTCACCGATCCGATCCAAATCCGATCCGACGGATCACATATAGGGCCCAAAGTCCGACTAATCAGATCCGATCCAGATCATGATCCGATCCATTGATAGCCCTACCTTGAACTGCGAACTCAAATTACTAATCAAACCTGTCACACACACATTCCTTTTAGAGGTTATTTGTACATACAACTCGGTACTTTTACGTCTACACTGGTCCCGACTTACAGAGAGATCTAGAGTTAAGCCCAAACTCATAGAAAGGGATGAACTTTAGGCTCTCAAAAAGGTTAGTCTATCTAGACTGATCCTATAATACTTTCAGCCATTTAAGGCTTTATAACACTCATTAAGAGAATTCTTAAAGTTCTCAACTTTAGCAGGATAATAAGTTGGTTGGAAATTTACAAATAAACACACTATCCACACTACTCCAAGAAAGGATTCATCTCAAATGAGATATAAGAAAATAAATTATTTATTGATAGTACTCAAACAGTTAATTACAAAGACTTGTTATCCCATTGAACATGAGAAACTCATCAGGTTAGGTTTCTACCTAGTAAAAAACGTTACAAGGCTTTCAATCCCATTCATCTGGATATCTTTATCACAAGGTTTGTGCCAAGTCCCTTTGATAAAGGATATGCTAAGTTCTCTTTTAACTTAACATACTGAACAATGATCTCACTGTCAATTATCAGTCATCGCATATGAATGTGCTTTAGACGTATTTGTCTAGACTTGCCATTATAGTTTTCCCTATATGCCTTCAGCATTACCGTCTGATTATCACAATAAATTGTTATAGCTGGCATAGCCATATCGGTACGTCTACTAATACATTCTTAAGCCATTCAGCCTCCTCTCTTACTGATGAGAGAGCAATAAACTTTGATTCCATAGTGGAATGAGTAATATACGTCTGCTCCATTGATTTCCAGGAGATGGCTCCTCCTCTTGTTGTGAAAATCTAGGCTGACACTGATGTGGACTTGTCCAGACATTAGTTCCACGTCGCATCGATGTACCCTTCAGTAAGTTGGAATCTTTCCAAAATGTAATCCATATGATGCAGTACCCTTAAGGTATCTCATGGCTTGCATCAGTGCCTTCTAGTGCTCATCACTAGGGTTACTAGTGTATCTACTCAGCATTCTTACTACCTGGGCAATGTCGGACCTTGTGTAATGCATGACATATATTAGACTGCCAATCTCTTGAGAATATTCCAACTGAGAAACACTTCTGCCTTGGTTCTTAACCAATTTAAGGCTAGAGTCTACTGGAATAGGGGCTAGAGAGCTGTCGAAGTAGTTAAATCTTTTCAGAACTTTCTCAATGTAGTTTGATTGTAAAAGTGTTATTCCTTGACTACTTTGAATAATTTTGATACCCAGATAACATCAGCTTCGCACAAATCTTTTATATCAAAATTGGATGATAGGAACATCTTAGTTTTAACACGTTCAAGATCCGTTTCAAATATCAGCATATCATCCACATAAAGACATGATGACTCTAGAGTCTCCATCTAATTTTCTATACACACAAATATCTCCGCCATTAGTCTGGAAGCCTTCAGCGAGTAGAATCCTTCTGAACTTTTCATTTCACTTCTTTGGAGCTTGCTTGAGGCCATAAAGTGACTTTAACAATTTACAAATTTTTTGATCATTCTTTACAAGAATGAAACCTCTTGGTTGATCCATATAGATCTCCTCCTCAATTTCTTATTTATAAAAACAGTCTTGACACCCATCTGATGGATAATAAGGTCCTTGATTGCAGCCAAAGCAATCAGGAGCCTAATGGTAGTGTGCCTAGCTACATGGGCATAGGTATCAAATTAATTGAAGCCTATTCTCTGCCTGAACCCCTTAGCTATGAGCCTCGTTTTGAATTTATTGACAGTAACAGTACCATCTGGTTTAAGCTTCTTCTTAAAAATTCACTTACAACCTATTGGTTTACTGTCTAGGGATAGATTCACAAGAGTCCAAGTGTTGTTAGAAAGGATATAGTGCATTTCATAGTCAACTGCTTCCTTCCAAAACACAGGGTCATTGGATGACATAGCTTCAACATAGTTGACTGGATCTTTCTCGATGAAGCAGACATAGTCTGGCCTGAAGTCATTGGGAATTCTACTTCTTGAACTCCTCCTTGGCTCAATCTCTTCAGGATTTTCTAGCTCCTTCCTTTTGTTGCTTGACTCAGGCTAAACCCCCACTAAATCCAAACTTTTCTTCATCGAGAAGACATGCTCAAAGAAATCTGCATTGATTGATTCCACAATCAAATGTGGTGCCAGTATCTCTAGGTTGAGGAACCTATAAGCCTTACTTGACAATGAATAACAAATAAAGACACAGTCTGTATCTCTTGGGCCTACCTTCGAATTATTCAAGTTTGGGAGTCCTACTTGTGCTAAGCATCCCTAAACTTTGATATACTTCAGATTAGGCTTCCTCCCTTTCCATATATCATATAAAATATTCTGAAACATTCTTTGAGGAACTATATTCAAAATGGACTTGTATTCATAGGCAAAGGGTTGCCAAAGAATGTTTCAGAATATTCAAATTCGGGTATTTGAATCACAAGTAAAGTCACAAGAACGTTCACGAAATTTCACAAGCAAGAATGACAAAGTCAAACAAAGGGTTGGTCAAGGATAGGGCATATCCAACGATATGTTATATCCGGCTTCAAGCAAAGATAAGATGTAAATGATAATGCCAAACGAAAGGGTTGGTCAAGGATGTTAGTGGCCCAGTTTCAAGCATATTCAATGAAAGGTATTTACATACCCTGCTTAAAGTCGTTTCAAAGGGAACTAATCATCTAGCTTCCAGCATGATGTTAACAAGACAAGCCTGATTCTCACAAGAACAAGACAAGTTTCGTAAAGCATGAAGTAATGGTTTTTCAAGCAAGTGGTAAAGAAAAAAAATGGGTTTTACAAACATATGCACATTTAAGGCAAGTTTTTAAGTATGGTTTTTGCACTTGGATTTAAGCATGCATGTGAATTTCTTCCCTTTGAATTGTAAGCATGGTATGATTTATATTGTAACACTGTTAGCTAGTGGTTTGTATACGCTGAGCTATTCAATGCTCAGCCGAACTGTTATTTCGGCATATCAAATTCGATTTATTATGGAGATTACCTAGCTCTTGTGGAATACTTCCTCGTAGGCTATTATTAGAAAATACAAGCTTCTCTAGCATTGAGAGGTTGCGAGAGAAGGAGGGATACTGCCAGTAAGACTGTTATTAAAAAGAAGTAAGACATGAAGCTTAGGTAAGATTGCAAGCTCTCTTGGCACATATCCACTCAACTTGTTGAGTTCCAGTGCTATTTCTTCAAGTTCCCTGCACTGGGATAAACTTGGCCGAATCATTCCTTCTAATACATTCCCCCCCATGTAGAGTTGCCTCAAGCGACCTACTTGGCCAAGGTTGTTGGGTAGGTAACCATGGAAACTATTGTTTCGGAGGTCGAGAGAGAAAAGGAAGGACAGGTTGCTAAGTCGCGGCTCAATGGTTCCATGGATACCCATGTTAGAAAGATTCAAAGGTGTGACTGTCACGCCCCAAAATTAATACCCCCTAGGAGCTAAGGGATACTTTAGAGTTGACTATTCGTACCTGCCAAACCATCCTGTAATGAAAAAGGCTAACATAATGTAATAGCAATAATAATCAGAGTATGGAAGCTAAACATAAGTGCGGAAGCGTGAACCAACTTTTTTTTTCTTCTGTAACTCAAACAAGTATTCCAAGTTAACATATACAAACATAATCATAAGAATAAAGGTGGACATGCCCACCTATCAAATACAAAATAAGAACCCTCACAACTCTCTCTTCTAACAGTAATCTAAATAGGGACACACTCGCGGTCTCTATCCTCCTGTGACTGTATCGGGATAGGAGGCTCTCTCTCCTCAACATACTCTTTCTCAACCCAAGGCTCAGGGTTGAGGGCTTCCTCGGTACCTGACGACATAAAAGCACAGCTGAGTATGAAATACTTAGTCAGTACAAGATACTAGCTAACCATAGCAATAACAATCACACAAAAGCAACAAAATATAATTCATCATTTCAATCTAAAGCAATAGTAGCAGTACATAACAAATAACAGTAAGTAAAGCAATGTGATAATCTTGACATGCTTGAATGAATGCAAAAACTCCGGTAAAACCCATATTTGGAAATCATGACTTGTTCTTGAAAATAGCTTTTCTTGTTTTACAAAACTTGCTTGTCGCGTTAAAACCTATTCTTGTCTTGTTCTTGTATCGTGGGAATCACACCTGTCATGCTTGTTCTTGTCATATTCTTGACATGTTCTTGACTTGACTTGCTTGTATACTTGTGAGCCAGAGGTTAGTGCCCTTGAGGCAACTTGTGAGCCGAGAATGTAAATTTCCTTCAGTGAAATATATATATATGTAGAAAAGGTACACCAACCCCCTTATCTTGTTTTCTTGTGAGCCATGTATGACATATCTTGTGATATGCCCTACCCTTGACCAGCCCGACGTCCGGCTTTATCAATCATGCTTGTTTTCTTGTGAGCCAGGTATGACATATCCTAAGGATATGCCCTACCCTTGACCGGCCCGATATCCGGCTTTATCATTCATATCATGAATCACATTCTTGTTCTTGTTGTTCGTATACTTTATACTTTTAGGAAAATCTCAATAAATACATGCATGGGTGTGTGTGTGGCAATGTGTAATAATCATGATGACATGAATAAATAAAATGAATCGTGTGTGTAGCACTTGTAGTGATCATGATAGCATGTGTAATAAAAGGGAAGATGTATAACATTCTTATTCTTAATATAATCATGCAAGAATTTAGACAACATATGGAGCATTTGATCAACTTATCATTTTTAGGAAAAATTACAATAAGCCTACTTTCATTTTTCTTCCTTAAATCCATTAAATCCTCGTTTAGGTATTTTATCAAACACATGGCGTGCAATCCATTTATAGTCATTTGATTTCAACTTCTTAGTGCATATATTTTATCAAACCACATAAAGTATATTCCTTATGCTTGAAATGTTCATCCTTCATTTTTCCAACACACAATCATCAACCAACACGGCATCCAATCGCCTCAACATCCACCCTTCATTCATACATTCCACACATTCACTTATTCATCTTGTTTAGGTTTAGGGAAAATGGCATATTTCAAAGAAAAGGGGAAAACACATCATCATTTACAAAATAAACCCTAGTTATTGCTAAGGGAGTTAGTAGGGTGTACTAACCTTAAAAAAAAGAAGAGGAAAAACTCTTGAGAATGCCGTGGAAGACGCTGCCCTAGCTTGAAAAGGAGCTCCACACGAGCTTGAGGCTTGGGCTTGAAAAAATCCAAGCTTAGTGATGATTCTAGAGTGTTTAAACCCTTGATCTTCCTCTAAAATGCAAGGGACCTTAGGAACCCTAGGTTCTCTCTCCCTCTCTCTCAAATATCTCTAAGGATGGTGTGTGGGGACCCAAGGTTTGAGCAAGGCTTATAAAGCCAAGGGGTGATGGCCAAAAGACCAAAAATTCCCTTAATGAAATTCTGCAAAAACGCGAAAGACCGAGTGATCGGTGCTTATGACCGAGCGATCGGTGCCCAACCGAGCGATCGGTGTTTTTGATCGAACGATCGGTTGAAAATACCTTCTCTGGAATTTTTCCCCATACAAAAAAGTTAACCAGTCAATAGATACCGATCAATCGGTTTTGGACCGATTGATCGCTAGTTTGGACCGAGCGATCGGTTGTGAACCGATTGATCCCTAGCGATCAGTGCCTACAGGTATTTTGCTATTTCGGCCATATCTTTTGACTCGTTTGTCGGATTTTGACGATTCAACTTACGTTGGATTCGTCATTCGAAAAGAAACATTTATGACGTTTTAGAATTTCTAAATTCTTCCTTATTTATTAATTAGACGATGTGAAAGGCCAATGGCTATGAAAACACTATTCATTAGGTACAAAAAGTTTCGAGGCGCTACAGTGACCCTTTGCCTATGGTGTCTACAAAAGACCTCGATCCAATTGCAGAAGGAGGACATGGTAGTCCAATTATACGCCAATACGTTATCAGGATCAACCGTAATTCGGGCCTTGAAGGCAATCAAAGCCGACAGATCCGTAAAGTCGGACAAAGATGCTACGAATGCAACTATGCATGAGTGCACCAACAACACTGTAACGAGAAAGACGAGGTGAGGCTTCGCCATTACCCAGATTTGGCTTGTGTTGTAGAAGCGGTTGCTGAAATAGGATAAGCAAGTATTAGATATTTATAGATAACAAGACAGTGCATTAGCATCTATTCTTTTCTCAATCAGTGGCGGCTAGGGCTGTAAATGGAACAAATTTGGAGCGGATATTGGTATATCCGAATTCGTATCCGATTATATATCCAAATATCCGAATCCGAATAAATATCCGGTGGATAGTGAAATATGATATCCGTATCTGACTCCGATTAAAATATCTAGATTCAAATAGTATTCGAATTATCCTATTAATTTTTAAAAAAATATAAATTAATTTTTAAAAAACATATAAATTTTTGTTAAAAAATATATTTTAAAGGTTATGTTAATTTATAAATTTAAAATATATTATTCATATATATTATATAATCGGACGGATATTTATCAGATCGGATATAACAGTATCCGAATCCATATCCGATTATAAACGGATAATATTTTACTATCCGAATCCGCTCCGCCAAATACCTATCCGGATAATTATCTGACTAAACGGATTCGGATACAAATTGGATACGGATAATATCTGCATCCGTTTACAACCCTAGTGGTGGCATTTTCTTAACCCAAAATTAACTAGCCCGAAACGCAGCCAATTGCGATTGAACTCAAGAGAGTTCAATGGCACGTGTGGCGCTTGACTATTGGAGGAGAAAAAAAAGCGGGAAATATAGATTAAATAAACCTCTACCAATAGTTAAGATCCATATATGCGATTGAACTCTCGCAATTGCTTGTGATCCGTTCTCGCCCAAGATGCACTAAGTCAAAAAAAATTCAAGGCCCCAAAGTGAGAGTGGGTGCAGCACGTGGGATTGTTACCTTGTAAGATTGTTTGACACTTGTTACCACAACCTTGCATCTCTGGAAGACTCCAACTAGGGCTAGCATTTTTGGAAAACAAAATAGTTCTCGCTTTCTTTCCCAATTGTACAAAGGGGAGAGTTCTACCGGAAAAATCCTAAATTAATATTGTAAGTCGAGTGTTGGGAATGAGGTGAATGGGTTGGACAATCAATTATGAGCCACGTATCAGTTGGTCATTTCATTCTATTGGAAGAAGACCCAGTTCCTTTAATGTAGAGAAAGTCTACACGCACTAATCTTACCAAAAAAAAATTACACACGTTTTGAGGTAAAATAAGAGAAAACAAATGAATTCTATAGAAAATGTCATTTTCCAAGTGTACTTTTTTTTTTAGGATAACTGACATTTTTCGTGAAATTCATTTGTTTTCCTCTATTTTACTTCAAAACAAACAGAGCATAAGGTGAAGGCATTTATTCATATGAATTATTGCAGTCATAATTGATTTTGCAACAAGTGTTGTAGGTCATGGCCCTTAAGACCTAGTAACATGTTATAGTCGTGTCCCTTTCCGATGGGTCCACGCTCAAAGAGAAAAGTCTAATGAAAGAAAAAATGGAGTGCTAGGTGTGATGAATGTAGTAGAAGTACTGTTCAAGCACGCGCCCTTTAAGAGGCTTATCTAAAAGATAGGCGATATAACCAGGAAAAAGATGTTTGGCCCGTCAAGAAGGAAAATTTCGCAGGACAAAAGGATCTCAGTGGATCTTAAATCCGACTCTTGACTATAGAAATGTAGAGGTCAACAATAAGGAAAAGGGACGTATTCTTCTCCAGTTGTAACCGGTTTTACCAAAACCGGTTACCCCTCTTTTGACACCTCTTAACTATAGTTAAGATTCACTCACCCCTAAGGTTCATCCATTTATTCTTGGTTTTTTTTTAAAATAATAAAAAAAATTTGTTAACTGTGATTAAAATTTATCAACTCCTAGGGTTAATTTTTTTAAAATAGTTTTTCTAAAAACCAAAGAGAGGTGGGTGAACCCTAGGGGTAGGTGATTCTTAACCACAGTTAAAGGGTGTAAAAAGAGACATGTGGTGACCACAGGGTTGTAACCGGTTTTGCCCAAAACCGGTTACAACTGGAGAAGATCTTTTTTTAAGAAATAATAAAAAATTTTGTTAACTGTGGTTAAAATTTATCAACTCCGAGGGTTAATTTTTTTAAAATATTTTTTCTAAAAACCGAAGTGAGGTGGGTGAACCCTAGGGGTAGATGATTCTTAACCACAGTTAAGGAGTGTAAAAAGAGACATGTGGTGACACAGGGTTTGTAACCGGTTTGGCCCAAATGGTTACAATTTACACTGGAGAAGATCCCATTCTAGGAAAATAATCACCTCCTCGTTCGGTGATGCAAGAAGTGCGGCTTAGGTCCCCTTTCAATGCCAAGTGTCATTCTATTTAATTGTGGTTAAGATTCACTCATCCTAGAGTTCACCATCTATCCTTAGTTTTTAAAAAAAAATCAAATAAAAAAATTTTAACCGGGAGATAAAAAAATTTAACTAGAGTTCATGGGAGTTGAGTTGGCTTTGTGAGAGTGAGAAGCCCAACAATAATACGGGCCAATATATTCCAAGATCGTATGGTATGTTATGGTATGTTCGGGGCATGAACATCCATCCATCAATCACTAGCCCACTAACAGCTGGCAATTAAAAATAGTTTTAAAGGGAATGCTAGGGAGACTCTACAAGAGTGACAGCGGACTCCTCTTTTATAAAATTAAAAAATAAGGGAAAATATTTACGTACCTATGAATCTTTTACAACCTAAGGCTGGACCCTCAATGGATCAATCTTTTTACAACCTAAGGCTGGACCTCAATTATCCAGCCTCCCCCTCGTAATACTCCCATCATAATTGGTGAGAGTATTTAATAGGGGGAGCTGGATCAATGAGGTCCAGCCTTGGGTTTGTAAATAAATTTCATGGTACGCCTATCCCTGTTCAAAATAAAATTAAAAAAGAAGGGAGGAATGAGGATAGTTTTGGTAAAGAAAAATAACAAAAATAACCTATTACCAAACTATAATACTTTGTAGAAAAAATAACTAAATAAATAAATAGAATAATACTCATAATACTTCTTTGAAATTCCATACACTTGGGTTGTGCGAGCCCGACTTTGGGCCGGGATAATCGGGTAACCCGACCCACCCCTATTGGACGGGTTTTGGGAGCTCTTAAACGGAATAGGGGGTGAGTTTGCTAATGAACGGTTAAATTCCGAGTCGTCTTTTGGTCTTGGTAATGATGGTTTATTATGCCACCCCAACCTGCCCTACCCCCATTTATAATGTAAAATCACTCTCTTACCCATTAATTATGCAAAAAAATACCTTTATATATTACTTATAATAGGATAATATTGTTCTGCCCCAATTAATCGATTAAGAAGTGTTTTTATGAAAATAGTAACTCACCCGCCCCACCCTACCCTGGGTTTAGGACGAAAACTGGTAGGAGTCTTCCCATTAGGGGCAGCGTAGGGTTGGGGGCGCCCCATCCTAAACCCAACCAATTGCCATCCCTAATAAGGGGCAGTCCCCATTTTTAGTCAATCTATAGTAAGCCAAAATATACTCCTCAATCCTGGATCCAGTTCGTCTGCTTGGGATCTTGCTTGGGGTTTAACCTAAGAACATCACCTCACTTGTACTAACGATCCAACGGACCCCTAATCAGTTCACCAAAAAATAAGTACCAAAGCAGCCCGATTTTTCCTCTCCCTTTCTTTCAAATTAACCCTACTCCAAATAGAAGAGAAAACTCAACAAACCAGAGAGGGGGTTCCGGCGAACCCATTCTAACCAGAGGTTCTCAGATTCTCTCTCTCTCACTCTCATCCTCTCTCTCTCTCGTTCCTCTTCTTTTCTCACAACCGAAAACAAGAGCACCGATGCGTCGACCTTATATACGCAAGCAGATATGCAAGCATTTCACCCCTGACGGGTGAAGATCATCCCAGAATCCTCGCCGTATTAAGGAGATTTGGAGAAAGCTCGAATCCACTGGAATTCCTAAGAGGTTTTCGTTTACTTACCTCCGGAAAAATAAAATTCAATTAGGCTCTGTTTCTTTTGGTGGAATTTTTTTAAAAATCCGGAATATTAATATTTTGGAACAAGAGGCAAGTGTCTAGGAGGAGAAGACTGAGAGTATCTAACTCTTATACACATGGTACCTCAGATTTATTAGGATCAAATTTAATTAGAAGTTTCACATAAATGGAAATTAAAAACATCAAAATTTTGGGTAGAACTTCAAGTTCCATAATTGTGAACTTTTGCACTCTAGGAATAATATAGTTCTAGACATTAAGTAAAATTAGGCAGGAAACTATAAAAATTCAACACTTTAAAAGTTCCACCAAAAGAACGGACCCTTTTAGGGTTTGTCATTTGTCTCAGTAGAGCCATCTATTTTAATGTTGTGATGGAATCAGACCTGTACATTTGGTAGTATATATATTTAATGTTGTGCTATTCAATCATGATTTGTAATTTTTCCAATGTTCAGTTTTTTTTTTTTTTTTTGTAATTCTTATGATCACATTTTAGGTTCCTCAGGATTTAGCTATTTTGTTGTACTAACATCAAAGAGAAGGTATAAACTGTGAAATGTTGTGAGGGTTAGGCGTTTACCATGAATCTTAGCACCATGCAGTGGGGATCCTGACTTGCTATTCCAACATTGAGAGGTTTAGATTTAGAAGTAGGAGGAGGCAGAAGGTTGCTGTCTGTGGGCCCCTTGCAGGAAAATCATCACTATTGTGTGCCATACTTGGGGAAATACCCAAAGTTTCAGGATGTGTGGAGTACAGAACAGCCTAATTGAAGAATTCATATAGAGGTATGATGCCAATTTTTAATAGTTATTAATGTTAATTTCTTGTTTCTTGCTTATAGGTTGATGTGTATGGGTCAATTGCCTATGTTCCCAAACATCTTGGATCCAGAGTGGGACAATTCGCGATAATATACTCTATGGAAAGCCATGTACAAGACCATATACGAGAAGGCTATAAAAGCATGTGCACTCGCTAAGGATATTGATAGTTTCAAACCATGGTTACCTGACAGAAATTGGTCAGAGAGGGCTCAATATGAGTGGAGGAGCAGAACCAGAGCATCCAACTTGCTAGAGCAGCCTACAATGATGCCGATATCTATCTCCTTGATGACCCTTTTAGTGCAGTAGATGCACATACAGCTGTTATCCTTTTCAATGTAAGAAAATAAGTTCATGTCCCTTTAGAATTTTGGATATGCATGCAAACCAACAGACACGAATACAGATATTCATTATTCTTATTGTTAACTGATCTTGAATGGCATAATTGCAGGAGTATGTCATGGCTGCTCTTGAAAACAAAACTATCATTCTAGCGACTTATCAGTCGAGTTTCTCGCAGAAGCTGATAAAATTCTGGTAATGAGACTTTGAAACAACATGCATATTTCCTCATGTGTCTATTTGTGGGTTCTTGAGTAATGAAAAATCATGATCATCTTGTTTTTCCCTTCTAGGTAATGGAAGATGGACAAATTACTCATCAGGAAGTTATGAGGAGCTCTTGACGGCCGGACGGCATTTGAACACCTTGTTAATGCCATAAAAATTCAATGACAATATTGGATCCTTAAATAATGGAAGCTCGGATTATTTTCAAAACATGGATGTGGATTGCCTGGATGAGTCTAGCAAGTCTTACTATACACAAAGGAAATAGTGAGGGGGAGGTTTCAGTGAAGGGTCTGCCTAGGATCCAGCTCACAGAAGACGAAAGAGAAGGAGAAAGGGAGATGTTGGTGGAAGACATTCCTCGATTATATCCTTGTCTCAAAGGGTTCAAATTCTTCTCGGTTTAAGTATGTTAGCCCAATTTGCTTTTGGTCTCGCTCCAGCTGCTTCAAGAGGAGATAAAGAGCCCCATGTTTTTCTGGGTTTGCAAAGAACCCATAAATCAAAAGTCTGTTTTTCTTCATATTTCTATGAACAATTATGTTTTATGAATATAAGAGCCATCCAAATTAATTGATAGCAATCATGTTGTTGTTTGAAGGGAACACCATTTTGGGGTTGATGATACCATGAAAACAATAAAATTTTGTGGCCTGCAATATCTTGTCTAATTCTAATTAATGAGCCGTGTAGCCAAAAATTCTGATCAAAACCACCTTGGAATGATATTGACAGCAAAAAAAAAACCAATTTGAATGATCACAATTGAAGTATCCAAACCTTTACATATGAGGTTCAATTACAGATTTATCGTGAAGTACAAACTTCGTGTGAAGAAAAAAACCAGGTGAGGTTTCAATTTACAAATTTATCAAAGCAGGTGAAATTACATTAGCTTCAACACTTTGGTGCAAGCTCCTCCTCAGCAAAGTCCAGAGCGTCATTTACTTTTCTATTGCGAATCGGTTCTATCTGTGGGAAAGAAATGGTTTGTATGATGTTTCCTTACCCAAAACGTTGGGTAGAGGTTGTATACAATAATATTCTCCAAAAGAGTTTCCTCACATAAGGAGAGGATATACAACGTACTGATTTTTGGCAATACACTTATGGTAAGGAAATTCAAAATTCAAAGAGATTTGCCAACCAGATTCCTCTTAATTAATGAGGAATCTTGGCCATTGATGGAGGATTATCTCTTGGTGATTCTATATGCTCCCTCAAGTTGAGCGGTCCTTCTTGGACGGTCAACTTGTCTCTTAGTGAAGCAAAACACACTAAGCTTAGGCTTTTGATAAAATGTCTGCGAATTGATCTTGTGATGAAATAACCGACATTCCAAATTTCTACTTGCAACTTGTTCACGAATGAAGTGATAATTGATCTCATGTGCTTGGTACAGGCATGAAACACCGATTGACTTTGAGATACGTAGCCCAAGATTATCACACCATAAAATAGGTGAGGATTTAGGAACAATGCTTAGTTCACAAAGAAGTGATCGAATCCATATGATTTTGTAGTTGCAATCGTGACACCTCTATATTCACTTCGGTGCTAGATCGTGACACTATCTTTTGTTTTATAGCATTCTATGAAATGAGATTGGGGCCCAAAAAAAATACAATAGCCACTAGTGATCGGTGATCATCTCTGCAACCCGCCCAATCCGAATCAGAAAATGCAATCAATGTTGATGATGTAGACCGCTTTAGGTGAAGTCCATGAGAAAGTGTTTGCTTAAGATAGTGGAGGATGCGTTTAACTGCATTCCAATGCTCATCTGATAGTTGTTGATGTACTGACACACTTTGTTGACGGCAAAAGCAATGTCTGGCGAGTCAATGTAAGGTACTGAAATGCACCAACCACACTCTGGTATAGGTGTGGGGTCATGAAAAGGTTACCCGAAAGCTTGAAAGCTTTCTTGACCACACATAGGAGTATGAATAGGTTTAGCACCATCCATCTTCGTCCTTCTTAAGGAGATCAACCATGTACTTTCTTTGGGATAAATGCAGGCCATTTCAGTCTCTTTGTGCCTCAATACCAAGAAAATAATGTAGATCGCCAAGGTCTTTAATAGCAAATTGTGATTGTAATTCATGAATGAGACCTTGAATGCAATCAACTGTAGTACTTGTAATGATAATGTCGTCCACATAGATAAGCATGAAGATGGTGTATGTGGGCGTTTGCTTAATAAAGAGCAACGTGTCTACCTTGGAACCCACAAAACCAGAATGAGTGAGAAAAGAGCTTAAACTATGATACCATGCCCGTGGTGCCTGCTTGAGACCATAAAGTGATTGTGAAGTCGACAAACATGATTTGGGAACCGATTGTCAACAAAACCGGGAGGTTGTTTCATGTATACTTCTTCCTCAAGAATTCCATGCAAGAATGTATTTTGTACATCTAACAAATGGAGGGGCCATGCAGAGACCCCGAATCTTTTTCATGTTTTTACTTCATTGTATTAAGGGTATTTTAGTCCTTGTGATGTTTGATGTTTATTGTTTTTTTTATGCCTAATTATTGTGGTGTAAACTAAGCTTAATCAACTTGTAACGGAGGGACGTCATATCACACCCTAAACTTTAGGAAGCTCTAGTTTTGGCACCGTTTACTGGAATTGAGTGATTCTTGAACCATTAGAAAGGTGTTGAAACCCTCTTCGAAGTTCATGTTTAATGTTTTTCCTTATTTTGAGTTTAAGCCAAGTCAATGGTGGGTTTTATCTAATGGAATTACAAATCAGTCAACTTTGGGGACAATTTAGTCTATTAATTTAGGTGGAATTTAGAAATTCTAAAACATCAGAAATGTTCGTTTTCAAAATACGAATCCAACCCAAGTTGAATCGTCAAAATCCGTCAAGCGAGTCAAAAGTTATGGCCAAAACAGTAAAGCGGGTCAAAAAAATCTATAGGCAACCGATCGCTCGGTCAGAAACAGAGATCGATCGGTCCAAAACCGATCGATCGGTATCTATCGACTGGTCCAAAATTTTGTATGGGAAAAATTTCCAGAGAGTGCTTTTTTGACCGATCGCCCGGTCAAGAGCACCGATCGCTCGGTTGAGAACCGATCGATCGGTCATAACCACCGATCGCTCGGTCTTTCGTGATTTTTATAGAATTTTAGTATGGGCGTTTTGGTCTTTTGTTCTCAGACCTTGGGGCTATAAATAGGGGGTCCTACTCGAAATATTAAAATACTCCACCTAGTTCTAACCTAATTTGGCAAAAAGGGGGAGAAACCCTAGGGTTTTTGAGAGAGGTTTTCTTGGAGAAGGAGGAGATTGATAGGATTGCAAGAAAATTTGGAAGCTTCTCCAAATCGTCTCGGAGCGTTTTGAATCCAAGAGAAGGATTCCTAAGGTCGCTACACTATCCTAATCAACTCTATTTTAATGTTTGTGAATATTAATTTGATAGAAATGATAGAATAGATTAAATGCATTTTCTCCAAATTTTCTATGAAGTAAGCTAATTATTGATGGAAATGTGGATTGGATGTGGATAGAATATATGGAGGATGGGAAATGTATGGAGGATGGGATTAATATGTGGATGTGAATAGTGAATTGATTGTATGGATGAATTATGGTTTGATGAATGCTTGAAAATATAAAGGGGAAATGGATTCATATTATGCGTACACAAGGTGTTTGTGAAAATGTTTGAAAAGGATAAATGCTATTATACTCTTATGAAATGTGGTAAATTGATTATGAATTGCGATATGAATTATGATAAGATATGTATATGTGAATGGTA
Source organism: Tetracentron sinense (assembly GCA_015143295.1). NCBI lineage: Eukaryota > Viridiplantae > Streptophyta > Magnoliopsida > Trochodendrales > Trochodendraceae > Tetracentron > Tetracentron sinense. The sequence continues at coordinate 25,091,639 of CM026559.1, read as the reverse complement.
TGTTAATGTATGTCTAATTATTTTGCATGGAAATTTATAGTCGGGAGGTAAGAACCTTAGAGGAACATCTCTCAAAATCGGGAATTCTCTAACTATTTTGGTATGGGACAGTATAGTTGGGTTTCCATGGTGGGAGATCGAATCTAAGCAATTACCCAACTCGAATGTTAATTTCGACACGTTAAGCACATATGCACTGTATGTTAAGATAAGAGTCTCACAAGTCACACATGTTGACCACAAGCATGAGCATGGCATACTATGACATTCTGAATAAGCATAAGCATGGCATGGTCCGTATCCGCCAAGAACGGCATGTCAATTACATTTGATTCATAGGCTGGTCCGTATCCGCCAAGAACGGCATGTCCATCATTGTATGATCTGAATAAGTGCATAAGCATAAGCATCTCACAAGCACGTGGTCTCATAAGCATAAGCAACTCATAAGTGTATTGTCTTCCAAGTCTAAGATTCTCACAAGTACAGGAGTCAAGGTGATGATATGATTTATATTCGCACACGTTTATTCCGCACTCTGATTATGTTTATTATGTTATTGGATATTTTTCTGACTAAGTGCTGGTATATTATTATTGTTGGTTGAACTTTTATATACACTGAGTATCTTTGTACTCAGTCGGACTTTGTCTTAGCAGGTTTTAGAGCAGGAGTACACGGCGGAGCCGTGGGTTGAGAGACTTACCTAAAAAAAGGAAGGAGTAGTGAAGGTGAGCCTTCTGAGGAGTGGAACCAGAGACTTGGGTGGCTACACCTCTTAGTTTTTATTTCATTTGATTGAGAGAGTTGTATTAGACTTGAGTAGATGTTGCTTAGTAGACTTTTATATTGTGTATCAGACTCTTTGGTTTTAGCGTGAGTTGTATATGTTTACCGTAGACTTTTGCTATTTGATTATAGTTGATATATCAAAAATTTTATTATCCTCTTTTTTTGGAGACTCGTGTTAGTGTGCCTTGCATGTCTTGGATTTTAAGCAGGTTAAGTAATGTGGCGATTCCAAAGTCTTATTTTCAGCCTTGCAGCGGATTTTGGGGTCGGATACAGAGGTGGTATCAGAGCTCAAGGCATTAGGTTCCCTTGGGCTAAGTGTCCTCTTAGTAGGAGTCATGTTTTATGTCACTCCGGGTCCCTGATCCCAGAGGATATCAATCAGTGCTCAAGGCATTAGAGTCCTTAGGCTAAGGTATTAAGCATAATATAGGAAGATGCTACCCTCAGGGAAAGCAACATCAAGTTTAGGATTCTAATTGTTCAGGATCTGGGTTATGATTAAGTGTAGATTCAGGAATTTTATGTGAGTTTAATTCCTAATAAATTGTTTTCTTCTTCTAAGGACTGTAAGCATGAGAAGGGGGTGGAAGACACCATAGGAATGGAGGAGGCGTGTGACAGATGGGTATTCCCCAGTGGTGCTTCCAAGCCAATGTGAGTCGGTTATGGAAGCTATTGCTGCAGCCATGGAGAGGCAGGCTTGAAATTATGGCTCAGCAAACTGCACTTGCTAGCTACTGGTCAAGCGTAGGCAGAGAGGGGCGTTGATGTTTACCCCCCCGGCATAACGGAGTGTAAGCTTTTAGGAGATGATCCTCCATCCTTCTACTGGTAGTACGGAATCCCTCAGTTGCCGAATTGTGGATCATGCAACAGAAGATTTGCACCGTGCTTGGCTCCTACCGATGAGCAGAGGTGGAAATGGGCCTCCTTCGTCATGAAGGCGAGGCTGAATATTGGTAGCGGGCCGCATCTATGGCAGAGGAATGAGGTGGAGAGCGACCGAACAAGAGTGGACTTGGGGAGAGCTCCTCGACATCTTCTATGATTCAGAGATACTTCCCCGGTGTGTTTGTGAGAGATCAGAATGAGATTGAATTCTCTTACCTTGGAGCAAGGGAGGGATGTCAGTGGCCGGTATGAGGCCAAGTTTGTAGAGCTTACTCCTAGGTTCGCTCCTCACTTGATTGCTACAGAGAGAATGAAGGCAAAGAGTTTGAGCGAGTGCTTGAGGATTTTATTCGGGAGAAGGGTTTCGATACTTCAGACTTGAGACATGTAGGAGGGTGTACCAACGTGCTTGATAGCTGAGAAGAGAGTTCCGAAGAATTGTTAATAAGAAGGGAGAAGGTTGCAGCAAGTAGGTTTGGTCCTCAGGAACACAGAGGCCAAGGGTGTCGGGGTCCTATGCCGATTGCTAGGCCTACCCCTTATCAGAGGCCGACTCATTATCCCACGGCAGCTCAGGTGGCTCTAGCCTACTCTACTGGCACTTCAGCTGTTTGATGGTATGCCGCCAGTGCGGAGGGCACATAAAAGAAGGCACAGAGTGTGAGAGTGTAGGGGAAATTACTGGAGGGTTTTTCCATTGTGGAGGAGGTCTCACACCGGATCCGGATTGCCCCTCCGCATTCAGCAGGAGATTCAGTCGACTAGCCCAGCCACAGGAGTCAGGCCGCCAGGTAAGGCAATCCCACCAGCAGATGGCCACCCCAATTGTCCTAGACCTCAGCAGCTCGCCAGCAGCCTCAAGGTCGAGTGGTTTGATACTCTAGCGGGATGCACAGCGTCCGATACGACGTTGTGCAGGGTATATTTAATTGGTGTTTTAGTTCATAAACAATAGTTTCTTGATGCTATTTTAATTTAGTGATATTAAACTTGTTATGGTATGGTATGTGAAGATGCATGTATGTATTCATGATTTGAACAATGTAGCTTTGTGTATTAATTCAAGCTCATTGTGTTATACATGATTATCCTCGCTCATGGTGTTGATCGATCCTCTGGTTCCCACTCATCAACCTTCATCACACCTACGTTTTTGCACGAGAATGTGTTTTCGATGAGTGACCTAGGCAAAGTCTGAGATCATAAATTGTCTATCACTACTCCTGTCGGTAGTTCAGGTCATCAACGATAAGGTCTATCGAGTTTCGACATTCAAGTAGGTCAGAGAAGATTGCCACCGATCTGATTGTCCTTTAGTTCCAGATTTGCACGTCATTTTAGGTATATTGTTGCTTTTCCAACTCCCATGGCATGTCGACTGTTTTGGGAAGTGGTCAACTTTAGACGCAATCAGGTGAGCCCTCCTTTCAATTTTCAGGTGGAAGAGAAGGCCTTATCTCGTTTCGCGGCATTGAGTCTTACTTATCTCGGAGTACCAGATTTCTCAAGTATCCCTATTGTAGAGGAATTCATGGATGTTCATTTTTCTATAGACTTACCGGGTTTGCCACCGATAGAGAAGTAGAGTTTGCCATTGAGTTGGTTCCGGTACGGCACCCTCTCTAAAAAGCGCCATATAGGATGGCTCCAGCAGAGTTGAAAGAGCTTAAGGAGCAGATTGACGAATTGCTGGTCTTGGATTTATCCGCCCAAGTGTATCACCTTGGGGAGCTCCAGTGGTTTGTTTGTGAAGAAGAAGGATGGTTCGATAGGGAATGTCATCGTCATATCGAGCAACTGAACAAGGTCACCATCAAGCACAAAATCCTTTCCCTAGGATCGTGAACTTGTTTGATCAGTTCATGGAGCCTAAGTATTTCTTCCCAATATTGATTTGAGTCGGGCTAAACCATCAGCTGAAGATAAGGCGAGATGTGCCTAAGTCTGCTTTATGACCCGATAGGGGAATTTGAATTCTTAGTTGACCCGTTTCGGTTTGACAAATGCTGGCTCCGGCATGCATTCATGGATCTCCTGAACGGATCTCAAGCCGACTCTGGACAGCTTTGTGATCTGTTTGTGGATGACATTCGAGTGTACTCCAGGACACAGAAGACAGTATATGCATCTCCTGATCACCCCTGAAGATACCTCCGTGAGCATAAGCTCAGCGAGCTTAGCACGTGCGAGTTTTGGCTAGAAAAAGTAGCATTTTTAGGCCATGTGGGCCGAAGAGGGGATTTTAGTTGATCCTGCTAAGATAGCAGTGGAAGATGTAAGCCCAAAGAGTGGTTACGAGTTCGAAGTTTTCTTGGGCCTAGCTGGATATTATCGAAGATTTGTAGAATGATTTTCCAGTGGCAGCTCTTCTACAACTCTATAACCATGACCTGTTTACGCAGTCACATATCAAATCATGAGCAATAGCGATTTCTGTAGTCACTCTCAACATACAAAACTTCACACAAAACCAGGGGGGGGGGGTTCTCTCTTATTGAATCCAAAAACTTCTTTCCCTCCTTTCAATATTACCACCCATTAAATAAAACCTCATATGTCACAAGAGTCTTAAGCGTTAGATCAATAGCTGACCAATGGCCTAAATAAAAACATACACAAGTAACACATTTCTTACCAAGGCAGCTAAAGCAATACTAAACATTAATTTAGATAGTTAAGACAGTACATACTATTGAGAGAGATATTATCTATGCAGTTTTCCTAGGCATTGCACATCTATTTCATGATTCGCAACTGAAGAACCTCCGACGTTGGCGACAACTCCAGTTTGATCCTCTTGAGGCCTAACTACAACGTCTTTCATGTCATCCCTTCTATCCGGCCACTCCATGAACAGTCCATAGCTAATTCATGATGATGAAAAACCCCTGTTTTTGTTTACGGTGGAAGAGTCTTCAGTCTCCCCTTACCGAGATTTGGATCTAGACCTCATTATTCAGGGAAAGTGGACTCATCAACCCACTGCCTCAAGCTCAATTCCTCAGCAAACATCTCATCGTCGGCTTCTTTATGGTAACATCTCCATTAACAGGATCCCGTAGCTGTAAACATCACAGCTTGGAAACTCTTCCTCCGGATCCCTACTCTACATGCACCAATCATACGCAATCAACAACGCATCAAAATCCACAAAGAAGGATAAACACAAGACCATGATTACGGGTGGAAATAGGGTTATTGTGTTAGACCAGTGTAAATAGCTAAACCCAAACCAAAACAATTAAAGGACAAAATTCCTCTCGAACCAAGTTTTAATTTTTATAATAAAATTTAAAGTATAGGAATATAAGCGTATTTCACAAGGCGTGAAAAAATTCTGACCCAACCGCAACCAATATGAACCTGCAAAATTTGAGGTTTATTCACAAGTGTGAAAAATTTCTAACCCAACCGGAAACAATAGAACCGGCAAAATTTTTTGAAGTTTAGGGTAAGATTTTGGACCAATGAGTATGGTTCGACTTCGGATTTAGTTTAACTTGTTACAATTGAGATGGAATGGTTGAGCGGTCATAATACTTAATTAAAAGATTATGATAATTACAATTATAAACTATATATATATATATATAGAATACTAGGAAATGTGCACATGCTTTGCATGTATAATTTATTTTGAATATAATTATTAGAGGTTATCTCCATATTAGATGATTTAAATTATAATAATAGTTATATTATTAGGAAATGTAGAAAGTCGCATTAATACGAACCGGTTATTAATAAGACAAACAATAGGACTACTACATAATAGAGAAGTCCTTTACCATGAAAATAGCAAATAATATTTAATAGGTGGAGTGGTCTAATTTTCTAATAAAATTGATATATATTGTTTTGATAAAGATTGTGAGAAGGGCTATTACGTCCAAATAAAGATTTGCATACTTATTTTATTTTTAGAATTATCTAATATAATCAAAGAGGGGTTAAATATGAGCTGAGGTCGCCAAAGCGCACGGCTTCAGAGTGTAGAGGTCCTTATTGGAACGATCTTGGTGGAGTCTATAAATATGGAAAAAGTAAGCGGCAATTGGTTACATGAGCGTTCTAATAATTAGAAAAATCTGCCAGAAGTTAACAATGGAACGGGGGTTCTCCACCAAATGCTTTTTGGAAGCTAGCTCCAGCGCTCTATTTAGGAATCTTAGTGAAAAATATGCCAAAATAAATCACAGTGAAATTCTTACATCTAGGCAGAGTTACACCCCCCCCCACCCTTCATGCCACCGTGTCGGTGTGTCTGGGGATCTAATCCCACCCGGGTATGTTTTGCAAGAGCTCCACTGCCCAAGCTGCCCAAGCTAACTTGTGACCGTCTAACTCTACTAATATATCTCTCATTAAAAAAAAAAAAAGCCATCTAGGTGATTTTAATTTTAATCTCTAAATTATGTTATCAAATTTTTTAAACAGTTATTGATTGATTTTTTTTTTTAAATTAAAAAAGGTTAGACGGGCAAGTTCGGACTTGCGACATGTTTGCTCTTTAAAGTATCTGCTAAAACTCATCGGGAGGTGAGAAGTTTGAGCTTGATTTGGGGATTGGATTTGATCTAGCGAGATGGCTCTTGCCAGACCAAAATCATTCCACCTAAGTGCAGTGTCTGACATGTAGCGAGCAAAAGGGAGAAGATATCAATGGAGAAATGAAATGACTTCTCCATTCATTTTTATCGCCACATGTTGAATGCTGCACTTAGGCATGATGGTTTTCATTTGGTGAGAGCCACATAAAATCCAATCCCCTTAACTTGTAATCATGTCAGATAAGGGATAGGACTTTGCTACTGAGACCGCCTTAGGACCAAGACCACGAGACCGTGCCAGATGGGGCCGAGGCTGAGGCCCAGATAGGGGTATAGCCTTGGAGAGGGGCGGAGTTAAGGCGACAGGGGAATCTAAGCCCCCCCCAAACATCTGAGAAAAAAAATATATTCTTTACAAACGGACAAAAATAATGCGATTGCACATGAGCTTCGTCCTGAAATTTTTATTTCGGGGGCTCCTCCCCCAAACCCCCACTGTTAGCCCCCTTTAAGAGAGAATCCTGACTTCACCTCTACGTGCTGTTGAGGATGGGATTTCAAGTGGGGCCATCTTCACATGGAGGCCCCACCTGAAATTCCGTGCTCGGCGCCACGGTATCAGCCCTAAGGCGTTCTCAGAGGCATTACTTGGAGATATGTAAGAAAGACTCCCCTTCTTTGTTCTTTTTTAACACAATTATAAACTAGTATTTTCTTGTTAAAGAACATTTTTACTAACCTGAGACAAAGCCAACCCAATCCATTGCCTTAGTTATCAAATGACTAGGGATCCTCTCTAGTTAGTGCTGGCGAGGACACCTCAGTGTCTCTGTGTCCACTCCCCATGCCATTAAGTACTGTCAATGCACGAAGCCTAACATGGCTTGGCACCGTGCCCAATAATTTGCAATAGAAAAAGATATTACCGTCATTTAAAAACATTTTTGAAAATTTGAAACTGTAGAACCCGGAATCAAGTTCACTAGGCTATGAATAATGTTAGTGAATAGTGCCCTTATATGGTGTGTGTAAAGGCGTAATGCCTCCCATTGTGTTCTTGATATTATGGTTAGTCAAGTGAGGGTTTTAGGTACACGGTTTGAGTCTTAAAAAGAGAGCATAAAGATACTTTAAGTGGGTAAAATCAAAGGCATAAAATACCCTAAGTGTTTAAATGGGTTGTAAGTGAATAATGCTAGTGCGTGAGGCATAAAGAGCCTGGAGCCTCTCATGCATGTCGGTGTGAATTTAATGATCACCTAGGTGAGTTACAAACCTATGGGGTAACGAGTCATGAGGTGTGAGTATGGTCTTGGACCCGAGGAAAAAGAGTGTGAAAGCACTCGAAATGTTCCGAGTGTTAAAAGGTTATGTTTTCACATACCCTCAAATTTGATAAGCTCTAGTTTTGTCACCGTCATTCGGAATCGAGTGATTCTTGAATTTTTGGAAAGGTATTGGAACCCTCTTCGAGGTTCATGTTTACCATTTTTCTATATTTTGTGTCAGGGTTGAGTAAAGGTTGGATTTCCAAAATCGGATCCACTGAAAATCTGAGCTACTGAAACCCAGTTCAGACCAGTCAACTTTAGGGGCATTTTGGACCATGAAGAAAGAAGAATTAGGATTTTTGTAAAACATAAAAGTAGTTCCCTTCGAAAATCGAATCCAACACAACTTGAATAGTCAAAATCCGATAAGTGAGTCAAAAGTTATAGCCGAAATACCAAAGCGTGAAAAACCTAAAAACCTTCTGTAAAAGCTACGAACGATCGTAGGAGACCTACGAATGATCGTAGCTACGAATCGTAAAGTTCCAGAAATACTGTAAACTCACTGGAGAAGCTACAATTGATCGTAGGAAGCCTACGAACGATCGTAGAGCTCCAAAAACTGGACAAAATCACTATAAAACCTACGATCGATCTTAGGTGCACGAATCAAACTCTTTAGTGCGTGATTTTTTAGGGTTTTCACCCATTGGCCTATAAATTGGAGATGATTTGGGGGTTTTTGGGTTACCCTAAACCTAAAGAAAAACCTTAAAAGAGAAGGGAAGAGAGTGAGGGTTTTCAAGAGGGGGTTTTGGATTTGAAGAGGAAGAGCAAGAATCAAGCTTTGATCTCGCTCCTACGCGCCATTGGAGCTTGGATCTTCATCCACAAGCTTGGGTTTCTCTTCTACAAGCTTCCTCAAGCTTTTTCAAGACTTGGATCAAAGAGATTTTTATCCCCTAAGATAACTACACTTCACTAGCTAGTTTGTCTTAAACCTTTTTGTAAATCAAGATAAAAGTGAGATTTTGTTATAAACCATATTGTAAATCAAGATAAAAGTGAGATTTGTGATGTGAACTATATTGTGATGCTTCTATGCCTCAGACCAAAGAATGAAAAGCATATATTATGATTCAAAGATGAACACTTCACTAGCTAGTTGTTATAAACCATATTGTGATCAAGATAAAAGTGGGAATTGTGATGTGAACTAAATTGTGATGCTTCTATGCATTAGACTAAAGAATGAAAAATGTGTATTAGTATTCAAGATGAAAAGCATGTTAAAATACATAAGTTTTGCGGAAATTCAAGAGGAAAATATATGTTTCGATGCAATTGAATTATGTGAACTATCTGTATATGGGATATACGTAAAGAGTTTCTTTTGTCTACCATGCTACTCATAATTGCTCACGTGCACGTGTATTGTATAATCGAGATTTTCCTTATGTGTATGTGTAAAGCAAGTGAAACTTTAAGTGGGTGTGTGGGAGGATACTAGTAGACTCCACTCCTTGTAGGGTGGGCATTAGTCATCCGGTCCCAAAGAGAATTGAAAGGTGCAAAGAAGGGAGGATACTAATGGACTCCACTCCTTGTAGGGTGGGCATTAGTCATCCAATCCCAAGAGAAATGATATGTGAAAAGAATGGAGGATACTAGTGGACTCCACTCTTTGTAGGGTGGACATTAGTCGTTTGGTCCCAAAGAGAAATGATATGTGCAAAGATACCAATAAAGGGGTAATGATTCATGTGCATGAGTATGTGAGATATAGCTAATGGACTCTACTCCTTGTAGGGTAGGCATTAGTGCTAATGGACTCTACTCCTTGTAGGGTAGGCATTAGTCAAGTGCAAGTGCACGCTAATGGACTCTACTCCTTGTAGGGTAGGCATTAGTCATGTGCAAGTCCTATAAGAAGATACGTGTAAAAGATATGTGTAAAACCCATGGACTCATGTATATGTGAGAGGAAGCTAATGGACTCTACTCCTTGTAGGGTAGGCATTAGTACTAATGGACTCTACTCCTTGTAGGATAGGCATTAGTCAAGAGCAAGTGTACGCTAATGGACTCTACTCCTTGTAGGGTAGGCATTAGTCTTGTGCAAGTGTACTCTCCCACCAAAAGATATATTCAAAAGATACGTAGAAAAAGGCTGTGTGAAAACGATATGTGAAAAGAGTATGTGCTTGCAAAGTATCTCATACGTGTATTTAAAAAGAGGTATTTCCATTTGTGTTTCAGTGCATGTGTATTCTATGAACTGTCTATATGAAAGCATGTGATACTACGACATATTATTTAGTGGTTTGTAGACACTGAGTATTCCATGCTCAGCCATACTTTTTATGTCGGCAGGTTCATTCAACATGGTATCCCGGGGCATTAGATCGAGGTGGATTATGGAGGGCAGAGGCCTTCTTGGGATGTTCTCGGGGATGATAGGGGTCCCACCATATGATCTTATGGTTGAGTGGTACAGAGGGAGAGACATGTATTTTGGGTTTTATTTATGTGGATATTGTATCAGTTTGAATTGGTAACTCAAAATAAAGATTTCATGTACATGTCTTAGTTTATATTCAGTTATTGTAAGCAATTATACTTGTAGAGGATCGTCTTAGCAAATGTGTGTATGTCAATGCCAAAACATACAAAACCCGTACATATCCTATAGTGTGTCTTCGGGTCATGGACCGGATGAGTCGACCAATTATTGGCACTATAGTCAGATTTGTATTGGTCAATATGGGGAGTGCTAGCTACACTCACCCCTTATATATTCACCCCAAAAGACGGAAATAAAAAAAATTAAAACAAGAATTAATATTTAAAAAAAACCAAGGATGTACGGTGAACCCTAGGTGTGGGTGAATCTAACCCCATTTAAGGGGTGTCAAAAAGGACACGTGGCTACCTCAAGGGGTGATAACCGTAGAGGATTTGAGAATTTAAAAAGAACCCAAATCCGGTTATCACCCCTTTAAGTAGCCACGTGTCCCTTTTGACACCCCTTAACTGTGGTTAAGATTCACCCATCCACGTGTCCCTTTCCTACTATATTAATTCTCTTTTTTAAATTAAAAAACTGTTTTTAAGGCTATTTTAATATTAAAATATTTTTTAAAAGAATTAATATTAAAAAAAAAAACCAAGGATGGACGGGTGAACCCTAGAGGTGGCCACGTGTCCTTTTTGACACCCCTTAAATGGGGTTAGATTCACCCACCCCTAGGGTTCACCCGCCCATCCTTGGTTTTTTTTTTTTTTTAATATTTTAATATTAAGAAAGCCTTAAAAATAGTTTTTTAATTGAAAAAAAAAAGAATTAATATGGTAGAAAAGGGACACGTGGATGGGTGAGTGAACCCCAGGGGTGGGTGAATCTTAACCACAAATAAGGGATGTCAAAAGGGACCTGTGGCTACTTCAAGGGGTGATAATCGGATTTGTCAAATCCGGTTATTATCGTAGAAGATTTGGCTTCATTTAAAAATGAGGGAGCAATTTCTTATATGAGAAAAGTGGAAAATGACAACTTTAGTAGAGATGACATTTTTGGTAGTTTATACTTAGGGCTGTATTTGGGCCGGGCTTTTCCGGGCTTGGCCAAGGCCGGCTCAGCTTGAAAGGGTTTGTTCTATGCCCGAAGCTCGGCCCAAATTTAAAAACCTGGCTCAAAGCTTGGCTCGACCCAAATTGATTCAAACTCGAGCCGGACTTGGCTTGGCTCTAGCTTAGCTTGAATACATTTTTAAAAAAATAATAATAATATTTTATATTATTTATATATATAATAATGATATATATTTAACTAATATTTTTATTTTTTTAATAATATTGGGAGCCGAACCGAGCCTCAATCGAGTCGGGCCGAATCAAACAGGGGTTGGCCCAAGCTTGACTTGATTGAATTTTCAAGTTTTTTTAGGCTCAGCTCGACTGGATCGGGCCAAAATTCAAGTCGACCTCGGGCCGAACCGAGCTGAGCCAAGCTGCATAAATGGACCGATCGGGCTTTGTGCAGCCCTAATTTATACCACTTTATCACATGACATTACCATTCTGTCAATTGACTAATGGTCAACTGTTGGAAGGGGTGTAAGTGTCATTATTTAAAAAAGTAGGGGTACCTCATGTATTTTTTGAAACCTAAGGGGGTCTATGTGTATGTTCGTCAAACCAGAGGGGGGTGTAAATGTATTTTCTCCAAAAAAAAAAAAAATTATGTTGAGCTAGGTGGTGACCAATATATGTTCGGACTGTATTGTTCTAGTTCCCTTAGGTGTGATCATTTTTTTTTTTTCCTTTAATAATATTTTTAATATTAACTACGTTTAAACTTAAAAATAATAGTTTATATAAGAGAAAAATTACTTGCACTATTGGGTTGGGGTGCTAACCTGAACCTGGCCCAATTATAAAGGACTTGAGACAACACTATCCGACAATCAACCTATGGATCCAAAACGTCAACCCCTAACCCATGTATAGTCCAGCGGTTCGAATACTTGACCCATGGGTCAGAAAATGCTACCCTTAGATAGAATAAGAACCAAAATATATAAACAAAAGTACTGAATATGTAAATATGTTAGGGGTGTCAAGGGGCCGGGTTTAGGCCAGCCTAAGTTTAATCGGGCCAGCCTTCTCGGGCCGAAACGCCTAGCGATTCAAAGAGAAAAAAGGGCTGCTTGATGTCTGTTTTATTTGACTAACCATAGAGATAGAACTCTTACCTGGAGCAATGTAGCCTATGCTGCCAAGGGTCTTCGTTTGTGTTGTAGACTCATCTGCAGCTAAGATCTTGGCAATACCAAAGTCACCCACATGGGCGACCATGTCTTCATCTAATAGAACATTCGTTGGCTTCAGGTCGCAGTGTACCACAGGCTCCACAAAATTGTGGTGCAAATACTCCATCGCTAAAGCAACATCCATCATAATGTTGATTCTCTGAAGAAGATCCAAGCAATAGTTGTGGGAATACAACCATTTTTCCAAGCTTCCATTAGGCATGTACTGAAGAACCAATGCTCTGAAATCAAGGTTGGAGCAAGTTGTGATGATTTTAACAAGATTTCTGTGTCGAACACTACGTAACACCTGACATTCTGCATCAAAACTCCTAAATGCTCCCTCATTTTGCAAATCCAAAACTTTTACAGCACTGAATGTGCCATCACACAATGTCCCTTTGTATACTGAACTGAAACTCCCTACCCCAAGTAAGTTGGCTTCACTGAAGTTATCGGTTGCACGAAGAAGCTCCAGGTATGAAATCGTCCTGTGTGCCATTATAGGTGATATATCAACTGGAACAGGGGCGTGCTTCTTTTTCATTCGGCGTTTTATTAGTAAACATAAGAGAGCAAAAACGATTGCAATGGAAACAATGGTAGGAAGAACATATTTGAGTTGTAATTTCGTTCCCGATCTGGGAACATTGGTCGGACAGGGTGAAACATTCAGTTTGGCCACCCCACAAAGTGCTTCATTCCCCATGAAAGATTGAGTTGTGAATTTTGTGAAAGGCCCCCGATTCGGAATTTCTCCTTGTAGCCTATTAAATGATAGATTCAAATAATTCAGGTGCAAAAGTTTCTCCATGGGCTTCGGAATCTCACCTGATAGATTATTGAAAGAGAGATCCAAGAATTCCATGCTTATCAAATTTCCAAAGGATTGTGGAAGAGGACCTTGTAGTGAGTTTCTTGACAAGTTCAGGTAACGTAGTCTTTGGAGGTCGCCTACCATACTCGGAATGTCACCAGATAACTGATTCCAAGAGAGGTCCATTCCTTCAAAGACATCCAAATTTTCCACTTTGCCGGGAAGATGCCCGCGCAGAGAATTGTGTGACAAGTTCAAAAAAGAGAGATCTGTAAGACTCCATAAGGTCAAAGGTATTAAAGATGTAAATAAATTGGAGCCTAGGTGGAGAATCTTTAGTTGACTAAGATTCCCAATGCAATTTGGAATTGATCCAGATAGCTTATTTTGGGAAAGAGATAGTTCTCCCAACTGCGTCAAAGAACAAAGATCATCTGGAATGGACCCATGTATCTTGTTATCACCTACATACAACCTTTGAAGCTTTTCTAGACCTCTGATCGATGATGGGATGGCTCCCGCAATGTCATTGGTACCCAAATATAATGAAAACAAGTTGCTCAGGTTCCCAATTCCTTTTGGAATACTGCCCGTGATCTGATTTCCTGCCCCGGCGAAAACCTCAAGAGAAGTAGAGAGATTCCCAATTGAATCTGGTAGGTTTCCCTTTAGTGGATTATTTCCGATTACCAACAACTTCAAGAGCCTGCAATTTGTTAAGGAAGTTATAAAGCTTAGTTCATGAGTGTCAGGTTGGTTGGTTAGTTGATTATCTTCTAGCTGGAGATATTGGAGGTGTGGTAAATTGCCTAGAGATGTGGGTACGGGGCCATCAAAGTAGTTTGAATGTAAATCAACAATAGAGAGCATAGAAACGTTGGATACAGAAAGCGGGATGCTTCCTCTCAATTGATTTTCTCCTAGATAAAGCTCTTCAAGATTGGGAAGCCCAGAACCTGTACTCATTGGAACACACCCAGAGAGGTTATTAAATGAGAGGGCAATGCGTTGTAAAGCGGATATGTTTAAAATTGCTTTCGGTATTGTACCACTAAGATGATTCTTGCCCAAGAACAAAGTCTGCAGATTTAGAAGACGACCCACCTCTTCAGGAATGTTTCCTACCAGGTCATTTTCTGAAAAATCCATTACTTTCAGCTTAGAAATGTTACCCAGAGATGGAGGAATGGTACCACTCAAGGAATTTCTTGTAATATATACCTCCTCAAGGTTAGACAAGCTCCCAATTTCTCTAGGTACGCTTCCAATGAAGTTGTTGGCACTTAATACTAGATGTGAGAGCTTTCCACATCTGCACAAACTGGATGGAATGTGGCCACTAAGCTGATTGCCACCAAGATAAAGCCCTTTAAGGTTAGGAAGACGATACCCAATATCTGTTGGGAGACTACCAGACAGGCTATTCATTGAGAGATGAATAAGCTGCAGCTTAGAGATGTTAAAGATGGTGGAAGGAAGGGAACCTTCTAGCTGGTTGTTTACCAAAGTTAATTGTTGCAAATTATGGAGACTACCAAGCTCTTCAGGAATACTTCCTCCTAGGTTGTTATTAGAGAGGACAAGATTTTCTAGCATTGACAGGTTGCCGAGAGAAGGGGGGATAGGGCCAATAAGACTGTTATTAGAAAGAAGTAAGATACGAAGCTTGGGTAAGATTGAAAGCTCTCTTGGCACATACCTACTAAACTTGTTGAGTTCCAGTGCTATTACTTGAAGTTCCAAACACTGGGATAAACTTGGCGGAATCATTCCTTCCAATTGATTCTCCCCCATGTAGAGTTGCCTCAAGCGACGTAGTTGGCCAAGGCTGTTGGGTAGGTAACCATGGAAACTGTTGTTTCGGAGATCGAGAGAGACAAGGAAGGACAAGTTGCTGAGTCGCGGCTCAATGGTGCCATGGATCCCCATGTGAGAAAGATTCATAGACGTGACCCTTTGCCTATGGCGGCTACAAAAGACCCCGATCCAGTTGCAGAAGGAAGACTTGGTAGTCCAATTATCTGCCAAGATGTTATCCGGATCAACAGTAATTCGAGCCTTGAAGGCAAGCAAAGCTGACAGATCCGTAAAGTTAGATGGAGATGCTACCAATGCAACTATGCACGAGTGCCCCAACAGCACTGATACGAGAAAGATCATGAGGTGAGGCCTCGCCATTACTAAGGATTGGCTCGTTCTGCGGAAGCGGTAACTGAAATGGAAGAAACCTCCGATGTGTATTTAAAACCGGTGTATTGAAAGGAATGTGAGGGAAAGGGAAAGTAAGTGAAAGTGGGAGTTTAAGAATGTGAGGGAAAGTACTTTCACCCTATTCGGTTGGAGGATTTTGAGGTAATGTAAAACCTTAACTTTCTCCTAGTGCACAACTATCTCTCACTTTCACCCAAATCTTATTCCACCAAAATGTTGGATTTATGAAAGAAAGTGGAGTAAAAACTTCACAATTCCAATAATACCTTTTTGTATGATTATATTTCTAAAGAGAGCAAATGACAATTTTGAAAAAATTTATAAGTTTCCCTAATATTTTCCCTCAAACCAAACACACAAGAGGAATTATACAATTCTTTTACTTTACTTTACTGTATTTCACTTTCTTTTCTCTTACCATTTTACCCCTCAACCCGAACACACCCGTGTTTCTGGGGTTAGAGTTGAAGCACTGGTTTGGGTTGTGATTTCTCAACCCCAAATTCCAAATTCAGTACATAGTCAAATACGTTGGGCTAATCACTGCGCAATTTCTTTCTAAATTGATGGAAACACTCCGACTTCTTCCGGAGTAGTCAACACTCTTAAGTATCACAATCAAGACTGTATGGAGCAGTAAATGTTCACACTTGTCGAATAGCTGCACGGTGTTTTCTTGAAGACTGTATGGGCCGTGTTACAAGGTGTGCATCTCTCTGAATTGATGCTTCGTTTGTAAACATTTCGTACGAATCCTATCAATTGATATCTAGGGTGCATGTGCTTGCAAAGGCTATGTAGTCTAATGTTCACACTTGTCAGATAGTTTTTTAAAAAGAAAAATAATATATTAACTTTAATTTTCTTAAGCTTAATCATAGTTAAAGGAGTATTAAAAGGAATACATTGACAAATAAACAATTGAATAGCAATAATATATATATATATATATATATATATATATATAACCGAATTATGCAAGTTGAGAGGCGATCAAAAGAGTCTTTCTTGAAGATAGTTGAAGCCTCATGTGTGCAAGGAAAAACTAGCCATGTCTCTGGGATACAACTCAATTCAAATTCAACTAATCAATTCTTACGATTTTGCACTACTCGGTGGATTGTGGTACACCAAACCTCTTTTAGAGTATGATCGAATAATTAATTTAAAGTCCATTAAATTAATAATTAAAGTCACACAATAGATTATTTTAATTTATGAAAACTTCATTTTGTTAGCCTAAAAATTACAACTCTATGTACCCCTAATAATTTTGATGATAACACATTAATAGAATGATCATGTTGGTACTAATGGTTCTATGAAATTTATGTAAAATTCAGATTAAGAGAACATTAGCACATCAAATCAAGGCATGAAGAAAAAAAAGTAACTTAAAGAAAATCCAAGATGGACTCCAAATTACAAGTCATATGCAATGTCATCAAAGTCAAGATCAAGTCTTTGGGTCTTGTGAATCAAATTAAAGATCTCAAATTATACCCAAAGTCCAAGATGGATCCATAATCAAGAAATGAAGATCATAAGTCAAAGACAAATTCAAAGGCCATGATCAAGTTGAAGAGGAACTCTCAAAGAAAATATTATTAAATTTTTGAGTCTAAGACTTATGTAAGAAGTCCTCAAAATTATGGAAAGTTGAAATACTCAAGTACCTAAATTGACCTTAGGAATCTTAGAATTTATTTAAAAATACTTCAAGGCCCTAGGACATCTTAAAATATGGTTAAAATCATGATTAAGGGAAGTCAAAAGACTTAAGAAATCATTCTCATCTTATTGGTCTTTAAAACCAGAGGTTCATGAGAATTTAAGCTTGAACCGTCGACGGATGGGCCAAGGGATTGGCCAACCGTCAACGGTTGAGGTTATAGAAAGTTTAAAAATTTTATGTCTTATGAACCGTAGATGGTTACCTCGTAACGGCAAGTTTTTAACGGTTATTTTCGCATTTATGAATTCTTCGACGATACTATTCATTCATCAACTATAAATATAGTTTATAAATGAGTTTTAAACAACTCTGAAATTATTCTTGAACTATCATTGATCAAATCATTCAATAGCATTCAATTCTTATCAAGAACATCATTGAAAAACCTAGAATCCCATCTCTCTTTATTTGAGTTTTCAATTCCCATTATTTGAGAGATTTATAGATTGTGCATTCCAATCTCATTCAGCTCATTAAGGAGATTTATTATTTAGATTCAAATCTCACAACTCTTTTGTATTGAAGGAAATCATGAATCATGGATTCTTGTCCGAGAAGCCGGAGAGTTTTGTGAAGTCAAGAAAGGGTATTCTCTTGCATTGAAGATGGTAATCCTTATCTGGGAAAAAGATTGTAAAGGTTTGGGCTTCACCTGAGAAGAAGTTCGTGCGATAGTGAAATCGTGTTGAATCCTTTAAGCTGGAAAGCTTGGGGCGGAGAAGTAGGCAGGAGTGCCGAACCTCGATAACAATTCTGCTGTGTTTGCACTCTTTATCTCTTATCATTTCATTTATCTTTGAATTAATTGTTTCTATCTCTGTTAATTTAGCTCAATCTTAAATTCCACAAAAAAGAAGCTAAATATTAATTTAAATCAGCCATTGACCCTAATCACCCCCCTCTAAGGTCCAATAACTGGTTAACACATTTCATTTAATTAATTAATCTAAAACTCATAATCATGATTTTAGTCCAAAATGATATCCATTGTTTAGTTAAAATAAAAATTTAATTGAAATCAATTAAATAATAAGTTAAAATTATATTATAAAAAATAACAAAAACTGATTAAATGATTAATCTATTTTTATCCAGAGTTTAGGCCAACCATAATTTCTGCCATAATATTGGCAACATAATAGTATATGGACTGGAATGGTCGAATGGGTTGAGTCCGTTAGGACTATCTCAATTCAATCAGTCAAGTTGGTTTAATCCGTAAACCAACCAATTAGACTATTTGTTAGATGTGTCCATTAAGATGACTTAGACAGTCTAATTCAAGTATCTCATGTCGATCTGTCAATTTGGTTTAGTCTGAGGACTAACCGGTTAGAGTGATCTGTTTGAGTGGGTCAATTGAATGACTACCAATAGGTTAGCCCTTTCGGGCTTGCCACCATGATTGGGCTACATGTAGCACCAATCTGTGATGAACCATTTCTTGAATCACATTCTGAAATTAGAATATGTTTTGAACCATGAACGGGCCTATGGTTAGAACTTCTCTAGTTGGACTGATTATGGAGGTCTTCTTCCTTTGTGGATTGGTCTGGATAACTAGTTTTGGGCTCTGACTCTATTTCGACAGAGTTTCTGGGCTCTCTATTTCGTCTGGTGGGTTTGAGTCTTCTCAACCCCTCCTTATATAGAGCCTCAAGTGGTATGACACCTTTTCGTTGGGCCTTAAGCACCCTAATTACTAACAGTCCAAATTCATTGAATCTAACCACTCCAACTATCAACCGATGGGTTGCATGAAGAACCCAGGTCCACCAACCCGCATGGGTTGGTTGAACCCACCCAGATCTGCGTGGGTCACACCCACATGGACCGCCACGTGTCTCCTTGCAGGGAGCACACGATCATGGTCCATCTACCGACGATGCGCATGTGCGAAGTGCACTGTTTGCCTCATAGCACCCAAAGCCAATTTCCCTCTGCACGTGCACGCCGCTCGCATGCTCGTTGCACGAGCGTAGGTCTCGCGCCAAAGATATGGTGTAAAGGCAATGAAAATGGATGTCTTATATACCAAAGGAGCTTCCTACACCACAAAATTATACTCTAGTAAAGTTTTAAAACATTTATAAAGATGGAAAGTTTCTTCTATCTTTCCGATGTGGAGCTATATTTTCAAAGAGAAAACATGCAAGTGAAATGAGCTTATCTCACAAGGAGACCAAGCATCAAGTCACCCCAAAAGCAAAAACACCATATTTTTGAATTAAATAGGGATCTATTTGAAATAAAACAAAACACTTTTAGGAATCGAAACCTAATATTTAAAACATTATGAACTAACTTACAAATCACTTTAAAATTAGATTCAACAAACCCCCACTTAATTTTAAAGTTATTTAAAAGATTATATTATGGACATTCTAGAAAATCCTGTGCATAGATGAAGGTGACTTTCGACTTGAACCCTCACTTAGTGCAAACAAGTTAAAACTAGTATAAGAACCTAGTGGATAGAACCTTGAACTAGGGCTGTCAACAGGTTGGATTCGGACCGGATCTGCCTAGATCCGAATCCGATCCGATTAAGAATCTGACAGATCCGAATCCGATCCGAGATCCGCCGGATCATAAATTAATCGATCCGAATCCGAGTTCGATTATATTTCTAAGATTCGAATCCGATCCAATCCGGTCTGATCCGATTAAGGTTAATTTTAAAAAAAAGAACTCTATTTTAATAATATAAAAATCTAATATTACCTACATTAATTCTATTTAATGTTAATTTTTTAAAAATTAATACTTTATGTATAAAAAAATCTATTAAATATATTTAAAATGATTTTAAAAAGTTAATTTAATCGGATCGGATCACCCTATATCCAGATCCGATCCGATTATAATCAGATTTCACCGATCCGATCCAAATCCGATCCAACGGATCACATATAGGGCCCAAAGTCCGACTAATCAGATCGGATCCAGATCATGATCTGATCCATTGATAGCCCTACCTTGAACTGCGAACTCAAATTACTAATCAAACCTGTCACACACACATTCCTTTTAGAGGTTATTTGTACATACAACTCGGTACTTTTACGTCTACACTGGTCCCGACTTACAGAGAGATCTAGAGTTAAGCCCAAACTCATAGAAAGGGATGAACTTTAGGCTCTCAAAAAGGTTAGTCTATCTAGACTGATCCTATAATACTTTCAGCCATTTAAGGCTTTATAACACTCATTAAGAGAATTCTTAAAGTTCTCAACTTTAGCAGGATAATATGTTGGTTGGAAATTTACAAATAAACACACTATCCACACTACTCCAAGAAAGGATTCATCTCAAATGAGATATAAGAAAATAAATTATTTATTGATAGTACTCAAACAGTTAATTACAAAGACTTGTTATCCCATTGAACATGAGAAACTCATCAGGTTAGGTTTCTACCTAGTAAAAAACGTTACAAGGCTTTCAATCCCATTCATCTGGATATCTTTATCATATGGTTTGTGCCAAGTCCCTTTGATAAAGGATATGCTAAGTTCTCTTTTAACTTAACATACTGAACAATGATCTCACTGTCAATTATCAGTCATCGCATATGAATGTGCTTTAGACGTATTTGTCTAGACTTGCCATTATAGTTTTCCCTATATGCCTTCAGCATTACCGTCTGATTATTACAATAAATTGTTATAGCTGGCATAGCCATATCGGTACGTCTACTAATACATTCTTAAGCCATTCAGCCTCCTCTCTTACTGATGAGAGAGCAATAAACTTTGATTCCATAGTGGAATGAGTAATATACGTCTGCTCCATTGATTTCCAGGAGATGGCTCCTCCTCTTGTTGTGAAAATCTAGGCTGACACTGATGTGGACTTGTCCAGACATTAGTTCCACGTCGCATCGATGTACCCTTCAGTAAGTTGGAATCTTTCCAAAATGTAATCCATATGATGCAGTACCCTTAAGGTATCTCATGGCTTGCATCAGTGCCTTCTAGTGCTCATCACTAGGGTTACTAGTGTATCTACTCAGCATTCTTACTACCTGGGCAATGTCGGACCTTGTGTAATGCATGACATATATTAGACTGCCAATCTCTTGAGAATATTCCAACTGAGAAACACTTCTGCCTTGGTTCTTAACCAATTTAAGGCTAGAGTCTACTGGAATAGGGGCTAGAGAGCTGTCGAAGTAGTTAAATCTTTTTAGAACTTTCTCAATGTAGTTTGATTGTAAAAGTGTTATTCCTTGACTACTTTGAATAATTTTGATACCCAGATAACATCAGCTTCGCACAAATCTTTTATATCAAAATTGGATGATAGGAACATCTTAGTTTTAACACGTTCAAGATCCGTTTCAAATATCAGCATATCATCCACATAAAGACATGATGACTCTAGAGTCTCCATCTAATTTTCTATACACACAAATATCTCCGCCATTAGTCTGGAAGCCTTCAGCGAGTAGAATCCTTCTGAACTTTTCATTTCACTTCTTTGGAGCTTGCTTGAGGCCATAAAGTGACTTTAACAATTTACAAATTTTTTGATCATTCTTTACAAGAATGAAACCTCTTGGTTGATCCATATAGATCTCCTCCTCAATTTCTTTATTTATAAAAACAGTCTTGACACCCATCTGATGGATAATAAGGTCCTTGATTGCAGCCAAAGCAATCAGGAGCCTAATGGTAGTGTGCCTAGCTACATGGGCATAGGTATCAAATTAATTGAAGCCTATTCTCTGCCTGAACCCCTTAGCTATGAGCCTCGTTTTGAATTTATTGACAGTAACAGTACCATCTGGTTTAAGCTTCTTCTTAAAAATTCACTTACAACCTATTGGTTTACTGTCTGGGGATAGATTCACAAGAGTCCAAGTGTTGTTAGAAAGGATATAGTGCATTTCGTAGTCAACTGCTTCCTTCCAAAACACAGGGTCATTGGATGACATAGCTTCAACATAGTTGACTGGATCTTTCTCGATGAAGCAGACATAGTCTGGCCTGAAGTCATTGGGAATTCTACTTCTTGAACTCCTCCTTGGCTCAATCTCTTCAGGATTTTCTAGCTCCTTCCTTTTGTTGCTTGACTCAGGCTGAACCCCCACTAAATCCAAACTTTTCTTCATCGAGAAGACATGCTCAAAGAAATCTGCATTGATTGATTCCACAATCAAATGTGGTGCCAGTATCTCCAGGTTGAGGAACCTATAAGCCTTACTTGACAATGAATAACAAATAAAGACACTGTCTGTATCTCTTGGGCCTACCTTCGAATTATTCAAGTTTGGGAGTCCTACTTGTGCTAAGCATCCCTAAACTTTGATATACTTCAGATTAGGCTTCCTCCCTTTCCATATATCATATAAAATATTCTGAAACATTCTTTGAGGAACTATATTCAAAATGGACTTGTATTCATAGGCAAAGGGTTGCCAAAGAATGTTTCAGAATATTCAAATTCGGGTATTTGAATCACAAGTAAAGTCACAAGAACGTTCACGAAATTTCACAAGCAAGAATGACAAAGTCAAACAAAGGGTTGGTCAAGGATAGGGCATATCCAACGATATGTTATATCCGGCTTCAAGCAAAGATAAGATGTAAATGATAATGCCAAACGAAAGGGTTGGTCAAGGATGTTAGTGGCCCAGTTTCAAGCATATTCAATGAAAGGTATTTACATACCCTGCTTAAAGTCGTTTCAAAGGGAACTAATCATCTAGCTTCCAGCATGATGTTAACAAGACAAGCCTGATTCTCACAAGAACAAGACAAGTTTCGTAAAGCATGAAGTAATGGTTTTTCAAGCAAGTGGTAAAGAAAACAAATGGGTTTTACAAACATATGCACATTTAAGGCAAGTTTTTAAGGATGGTTTCTGCACTTGGATTTAAGCATGCATGTGAATTTCTTCCCTTTGAATTGTAAGCATGGTATGATTTATATTGTAACACTGTTAGCTAGTGGTTTGTATATGCTGAGCTATTCAATGCTCAGCCAAACTATTATTTCGGCATATCAAATTCGATTTATTATGGAGATTACCTAGCTCTTGTGGAATACTTCCTCGTAGGCTATTATTAGAAAATACAAGCTTCTCTAGCATTGAGAGGTTGCCGAGAGAAGGAGGGATACTGCCAGTAAGACTGTTATTAAAAAGAAGTAAGACATGAAGCTTAGGTAAGATTGCAAGCTCTCTTGGCACATATCCACTCAACTTGTTGAGTTCCAGTGCTATTTCTTCAAGTTCCCTGCACTGGGATAAACTTGGCCGAATCATTCCTTCTAATTCATTCCCCCCCATGTAGAGTTGCCTCAAGCGACCTAGTTGGCCAAGGTTGTTGGGTAGGTAACCATGGAAACTGTTGTTTCGGAGGTCAAGAGAGAAAAGGAAGGACAGGTTGCTAAGTCGCAGCTCAATGGTTCCATGGATACCCATGTTAGAAAGATTCAAAGGTGTGACTGTCACGCCCCAAAATACCCCCTAGGAGCTAAGGGATACTTTAGAGATGACTATTCGTACCTGCCAAACCATCCTGTAATGAAAAAGGCTAACATAATGTAATAGCAATAATAATCAGAGTATGGAAACTAAACATAAGTGCGGAAGCGTGAACCAACTTTTTTTTTCTTCTGTAACTCAAACAAGTATTCCAAGTTAACATATACAAACATAATCATAAGAATAAAGGTGGACATGCCCACCTATCAAATACAAAATAAGAACCCTCACAACTCTCTCTTCTAACAGTAATCTAAATAGGGACACACTCGCGGTCTCTATCCTCCTGTGACTGTATCGGGATAGGAGGCTCTCTCTCCTCAACATACTCTTTCTCAACCCAAGGCTCAGGGTTGAGGGCTTCCTCGGTACCTGACGACATAAAAGCACAGCTGAGTATGAAATACTTAGTCAGTACAAGATACTAGCTAACCATAGCAATAACAATCACACAAAAGCAACAAAATATAATTCATCATTTCAATCTAAAGCAATAGTAGCAGTACATAACAAATAACAGTAAGTAAAGCAATGTGATAATCTTGACATGCTTGAATGAATGCAAAAACTCCGGTAAAACCCATATTTGGAAATCATGACTTGTTCTTGAAAATAGCTTTTCTTGTTTTACAAAACTTGCTTGTCGCGTTAAAACCTATTCTTGTCTTGTTCTTGTATCTTGGGAATCACACCTGTCATGCTTGTTCTTGTCATATTCTTGACATGTTCTTGACTTGACTTGCTTGTATACTTGTGAGCCAGAGGTTAGTGCCCTTGAGGCAACTTGTGAGCCGAGAATGTAAATTTCCTTCAGTGAAATATATATATATGTAGAAAAGGTACACCAACCTCCTTATCTTGTTTTCTTGTGAGCCATGTATGACATATCTTGCGATATGCCCTACCCTTGACCGGCCCGACGTCCGGCTTTATCAATCATGCTTGTTTTCTTGTGAGCCAGGTATGACATATCCTAAGGATATGCCCTACCCTTGACCGGCCCGATATCCGGCTTTATCATTCATATCATGAATCACATTCTTGTTCTTGTTGTTTGTATACTTTATACTTTTAGGAAAATCTCAATAAATACATGCATGGGTGTGTGTGTGGCAATGTGTAATAATCATGATGACATGAATAAATAAAAGGAATCGTGTGTGTAGCACTTGTAGTGATCATGATAGCATGTGTAATAAAAGGGAAGATGTATAACATTCTTATTCTTAATATAATCATGCAAGAATTTAGATAACATATGGAGCATTTGATCAACTTATCATTTTTAGGAAAAATTACAATAAGCCTACTTTCATTTTTCTTCCTTAAATCCATTAAATCCTCGTTTAGGTATTTTATCAAAAACATGGCGTGCAATCCATTTATAGTCATTTGATTTCAACTTCTTAGTGCATATATTTTATCAAACCACATAAAGTATATTCCTTATGCTTGAAATGTCCATCCTTCACTTTTCCAACACACAATCATCAACCAACACGGCATCCAATCGCCTCAACATCCACCCTTCATTCATACATTCCACACATTCACTTATTCATCTTGTTTAGGTTTAGGGAAAATGACATATTTCAAAGAAAAGGGGAAAACACATCATCATTTACAAAATAAACCCTAGTTATTGCTAAGGGAGTTAGTAGGGTGTACTAACCTTGAAAAAAAGAAGAGGAAAAACTCTTGAGAATACCGTGGAAGACGCTGCCCTAGCTTGAAAAGGAGCTCCACACGAGCTTGAGGCTTGGGCTTGAAAAAATCCAAGCTTAGTGATGATTCTAGAGTGTTTAAACCCTTGATCTTCCTCTAAAATGCAAGGGACCTTAGGAACCCTAGGTTCTCTCTCCCTCTCTCTCAAATATCTCTAAGGATGGTGTGTGGGGACCCAAGGTTCGAGCAAGGCTTATAAAGCCAAGGGGTGATGGCCAAAAGACCAAAAATTCCCTTAATGAAATTCTGCAAAAACGCGAAAGACCGAGTGATCGGTGCTTATGACCGAGCGATCGATGCCCAACCGAGCGATCGGTGCCCAACCGAGCGATCGGTTGAAAATACCTTCTCTGGAATTTTTCCCCATACAAAAAAGTTAACTAGTCAATAGATACCGATCGATCGGTTTTGGACCGATTGATCGCTAGTTTGGACCGAGCGATCGGTTGTGAACCGATTGATCCCTAGCGATCAGTGCTCTACAGGTATTTTGCTATTTCGGCCATATCTTTTGACTCGTTTGTCAGATTTTGACGATTCAACTTGCATTGGATTCGTCATTCGAAAAGAAACATTTCTGACATTTTAGAATTTCCAAATTCATCCTTATTTATTAATTAGACGATGTGAAAGGCTAATGGCTACGAAAACACTATTCATTAGGTACGAAAAGTTTCGAGGCGCTACAGTGACCCTTTGCCTATGGTGTCTACAAAAGACCTCGATCCAATTGCAGAAGGAGGACATGGTAGTCCAATTATACGCCAATACGTTATCAGGATCAACCGTAATTCGGGCCTTGAAGGCAATCAAAGCCGACAGATCCGTAAAGTCGGACAAAGATTCTACGAATGCAACTATGCATGAGTGCACCAACAACACTGTAACGAGAAAGACGAGGTGAGGCTTCGCCATTACCCAGATTTGGCTTGTGTTGTAGAAGCGGTTGCTAAAATAGGATAAGCAAGTATTAGATATTTATAGATAACAAGACAGTGCATTAGCATCTATTCTTTTCTCAATCAGTGGCGGCTAGGGCTGTAAACGGAACAGATTTGGAGCGGATATTGGTATATCCGAATTCGTATTTGATTATATATCCAAATATCCGAATCCGAATAAATATTCGGTGGATAGTGAAATATGATATCTGTATCTGACTCCGATTAAAATATCTAGATTCAAATAGTATCCGAATTATCCTATTAATTTTAAAAAAAATATAAATTAATTTTTAAAAAACATATAAATTTTTGTTAAAAAATATATTTTAAAGGTTATGTTAATTTATAAATTTAAAATATATTATTTATATATATTATATAATCGGACGGATATTTATCAGATCGGATATAACAGTATCCGAATCCATATCCGATTATAAACGGATAGTATTTTACTATCCGAATCCGCTCCGCCAAATACCTATCCGGATAATTATCTGACTAAACGGATTCGGATACAAATCGGATACGGATAATATCCGCATCCGTTTACAACCCTAGTGGTGGCATTTTCTTAACCCAAAATTAACTAGCCCGAAACGCAGCCAATTGCGATTGAACTCAAGAGAGTTCAATGGCACGTGTGGCGCTTGACTATTGGAGGAGAAAAAAAAGCGGGAAATATAGATTAAATAAACCTCTACCAATAGTTAAGATCCATATATGCGATTGAACTCTCGCAATTGCTTGTGATCCGTTCTCGCCCAAGATGCACTAAGTCAAAAACAATTCAAGGCCCCAAAGTGAGAGTGGGTGCAGCACGTGGGATTGTTACCTTGTAAGATTGTTTGACACTTGTTACCACAACCTTGCATCTCTGGAAGACTCCAACTAGGGCTAGCATTTTTGGAAAACAAAATAGCTCTCGCTTTCTTTCCCAATTGTACAAAGGGGAGAGTTCTACCGGAAAAATCCTAAATTAATATTGTAAGTCGAGTGTTGGGAATGAGGTGAATGGGATGGACCATCAATTATGAGCCACCTATCAGTTGGTCATTTCATTCTATTGGAAGAAGAACCGGTTCCTTTAATGTAGAGAAAGTCTACACGCGCTAATCTTACCAAAAAAAAATTACACACACTAATGCTCTGTTTGTTTTGAGGTAAAATAGGAGAAAACAAATGAATTCTATAGAAAATGTCATTTTCCAAGTATACTTTTTTTAGGATAACTGACATTTTTGGTGAAATTCTTTTGTTTTCCTCTATTTTACTTCAAAACAAACAGAGCATAAGATGAAGGCATTTATTCATATGAATTATTGCAGTCATAATTGATTTTGCAACAAGTGTTGTAGGTCATGGCCCTTAAGACCTAGTAACAAGTTATAGTCGTGTCCCTTTCCGATGGGTCCACGCTCAAAGAGCAAAGTCTAATGAAAGAAAAAATGGAGTGCTAGGTGTGATGAATGTAGTAGAAGTACTGTTCAAGCACGCGCCCTTTAAGAGACTTATCTAAAAGATAGGCGATATAACCAGGAAAAAGATGTTTGGCCCGCCAAGAAGGAAAATTTCGCAGGACAAAAGGATCTCAGTGGATCTTAAATCCGACTCTTGACTATAGAAATGTAGAGGTCAACAATAAGGAAAACGGACGTATTCTTCTCCAGTTGTAACCGGTTTTGCCAAAACCGGTTACCCCTCTTTTGACACCTCTTAACTATAGTTAAGATTCACTCAACCCTAAGGTTCATCCACCTATTCTTGGTTTTTTTTTTAAATAATAAAAAAAATTTGTTTACTGTGATTAAAATTTATCAACTCCTAGGGTTAATTTTTTTAAAATAGTTTTTCTAAAAACCAAAGAGAGGTGGGTGAACCCTAGGGGTAGGTGATTCTTAACCACAGTTAAAGGGTGTTAAAAGAGACATGTGGTGACCACAGGGTTGTAACCGGTTTTGCCCAAAACCGGTTACAACTGGAGAAGATCTTTTTTTAAGAAATAATAAAAAATTTTGTTAACTGTGGTTAAAATTTATCAACTCCTAGGGTTAATTTTTTTAAA
Organism: Tetracentron sinense; assembly: GCA_015143295.1. Classification (NCBI taxonomy): domain Eukaryota; kingdom Viridiplantae; phylum Streptophyta; class Magnoliopsida; order Trochodendrales; family Trochodendraceae; genus Tetracentron; species Tetracentron sinense. The sequence continues at coordinate 25,063,332 of CM026559.1, read as the reverse complement.
ATATTTTTTCTAAAAACCAAAGTGAGGTGGGTGAACCCTAGGGGTAGATGATTCTTAGCCACAGTTAAGGGGTGTAAAAAGAGACATGTGGTGACCACAGGGTTGTAACCGGTTTTGCCCAAAACCGGTTACAAGTTACAACTGGAGAAGATCACCAGTCTAAGGAAAATAATCACCTCCTCGTTCGGTGATGCAAGAAGGTGCGTCTTAGGTCCCCTTTCAATGCCACGTGTCATTCTATTTAATTGTGGTTAAGATTCACTCATCCTAGAGTTCACCCATCTATCCTTAGTTTTTAAAAAAAATCAAATAAAAAAATTTTAACCAGGAGATAAAAAAAAATTTAACTAGAGTTCATGGGAGTTGAGTTGGCTCTGTGAGAGTGAGAAGCCCAACAATAATACGGGCCATATATTTCCAAGATCGTATGGTATGTTATGGTATGTTACGGGGCATGAAGCAATCCATCCATCAATCACTAGCCCACTAACAGCTGGCAATTAAAAATAGTTTAAAGGGAATGCTAGGGAGACTCTACAAGAGTGGACAGCGGACTCCTCTTTTATAAAATTAAAAAATAAGGGAAAATATTTAACGTACCTATGAAATCTTTTTACAAACCTAAGGCTGGGACCTCAATGGATCAATCTTTTTACAAACCTAAGGCTGGGACCTCAATGATCCAGCTCCCCCTCTTAAATACTCATCATAATTGGTGAGAGTATTTAATAGGGGGGAGCTGGATCAATGAGGTCCAGCCTTGGGTTTGTAAATAAATTTCATGGTACGCCTATCACTGTTCAAAAATAAAATTAAAAAAAGAAGGGGAGGAATGAGGATAGTTTGGTAAAGAAAAAATAACATATTACCAAACTATAATACTTTGTAAGAAAAAATAACTAAATAAATAAATAGTAATAATAATAATACTTCTTTGAAAATTCCATACACTTTGGGGTGTGCTAGCCCGACTTTGGGCCGGGATAATCGGGTAACCCGACCCACCCCTATTGGGACGGGTTTGGGGAGCTCTTAAACGGAATAGGGGTGAGTTTGCTAATGAAAGGTTAAATTCGAGTCGTGTTGGGTCTGGGAATGGGTTTATGCCACCCCAACCTGCCCGCCCCATTTATAATGTAAAATCACTCTTTTACCCTTAATTAATGCAAAAAAATACCTTTATATATTACTTATAATAGGAAATATTGTTCTGCCCCAATTAATCGATTAAGAAGTGTTTTTATAAATTGTAACTCACCCGCCCCACCCTAACCCGGGTTTAGGACGGAAACGGGGTAGGAGTCTTCCCATTAGGGGCAGCGTAGGGTTGGGGGCGCCCCAGCCTAAACCCAACCAATTGCCATCCCTAATAAGGGGCAGTCCCCTTTTTTAGTCAATCTATAGGTAATCCAAAATATACTCCTCAATCCTGGATCCAGTTCGTCTGCTTGGGATCTTGCTTGGGGTTTAACCTAAGAACATCACCTCACTTTACTAACGATCCAACGGCCCTAATCAGTTCACCAAAAAAATAAGTACCAAAAGCAGCCCGATTTTTCCTCTCCCTTGCTTTCAAATTAACCCTACTCCAAATAGAAGAGAAAAACTCAAACCAGAGAGGGGTTCCGGCGAACCCATTCTAACCAGAGGTTCTCAGATTCTCTCTCTCTCACTCTCTCTCTCGGTTCCTCTTCTTTTCTCACAACCGAAAAACAAGGAGCACCGATGCGTCGACCTTATATACGACAAGCAGATATGCAAGCATTTCACCCCTGACGGTGAAGATCATCCCAGAATCCTCGCCGTATTAAGGAGATTTGGAGAAAGCTCGAATCCACTGGAATTCCTAAGAGGTTTTCGTTTACTTACCTCCGGAAAAATAAAATTCAATTAGGCTCTGTTCTTTTGGTGGAATTTTTAAAAATCCGGAATATTAATATTTTGGAACAAGAGGCAAGTGTCTAGGAGGAGAAGACTGAGAGTATCTAACTCTTATACACAATGGTACCTCAGATTTATTAGGATCAAATTAATTAGAAGTTTCACATAAATGGAACTTAAAACATCAAAATTTTGGGTAGAACTTCAAAGTTCCATAATTGTAGAACTTTTGCACTCTAGGAATAATATAGTTCTAGACATTAAGTAAAATTAGGCAGGAAACTATAAAAATTCAACACTTTAAAAGTTCCACCAAAAGAACGGACCCTTTTAGGGTTTTTCATTTGTCTCAGTAGAGCCATCTATTTTAATGTTGTGATGGAATCAGACCTGTACATTTGGTAGTATATATATTTATGTTGTGCTATTCAATCATGATTTGTAATTTTTCCAAATGTTCAGTTTTTTTTTTTTTTTTTTGTAATTCTTATGATCACATTTTTAGGTTCCTCAGGATTTAGCTATTTTGTTGTACTAACATCAAAGAGAAGGGTATAAACTGTGAAATGTTGTGAGGGTTAGGCGTTTACCATGAATCTTAGCACCATGCAGTGGGGATCCTGACTTGGCTATTCCAACATTGAGAGGTTTAGATTTAGAAGTAAGGAGGAGGCAGAAGGTTGCTGTCTGTGGGCCCCTTGGCAGGAAAATCATCACTATTGTGTGCCATACTTGGGGAAATACCCAAAGTTTCAGGATGTGTGAGTAACAGAACAGCCTAATTGAAGAATTCATATAGAGGTATGATGCCAATTTTTAATAGTTATTAATGTTAATTTCTTGTTTCTTGCTTATAGGTTGATGTGTATGGGTCAATTGCCTATGTTTCCTAAACATCTTGGATCCAGAGTGGGACAATTCGCGATAATATACTCTATGGAAAGCCAATGTACAAGACCATATACGAGAAGGCTATAAAAGCATGTGCACTCGCTAAGGATATTGATAGTTTCAACCATGGTTACCTGACAGAAATTGGTCAGAGAGGGCTCAATATGAGTGGAGGACAGAAACAGAGCATCCAACTTGCTAGAGCAGCCTACAATGATGCCGATATCTATCTCCTTGATGACCCTTTTAGTGCAGTAGATGCACATACAGCTGTTATCCTTTTCAATGTAAGAAAATAAGTTCATGTCCCTTTAGAATTTTGGATATGCATGCAAACCAACATACACGAATACAGATATTCATTATTCTTATTGTTACTGATCTTGAATGGCATAATTGCAGGATTATGTCATGGCTGCTCTTGAAAACAAAACTATCATTCTAGCGACTTATCAAGTCGAGTTTCTCGCAGAAGCTGATAAAATTCTGGTAATGAGACTTTGAAACACCATGCATATTTCCTCATGTGTCTATTTGTGGGTTCTTGATAATGAAAAATCATGATCATCTTGTTTTTCCCTTTCTAGGTAATGGAAGATGGACAAATTACTCAATCAGGAAGTTATGAGGAGCTCTTGACGGCCGGAACGGCATTTGAACACCTTGTTAATGCTCATAAAAATTCAATGACAATATTGGATCCTTAAATAATGGAAGCTCGGATTATTTTCAAAACATGGATGTGGATTGCCTGGATGAGTCTAGCAAGTCTTACTATACACAAAGGAAATAGTGAGGGGGAGGTTTCAGTGAAGGGTCTGCCTAGGATCCAGCTCACAGAAGACGAAGAGAAGGAGAAGGGAGATGTTGGGTGGAAGACATTCCTCGATTATATCCTTGTCTCAAAGGGTTCAATTCTTCTCGGTTTAAGTATGTTAGCCCAATTTGCTTTTGTCTCGCTCCAGGCTGCTTCAAGAGGATATAAAGAGCCCCCATGTTTTTCTGGGTTTGCAAAGAACCCATAAATCAAAATCTGTTTTTCTTCATATTTCTATGAACAATTATGTTTTATGAATATAAAGAGCCATCCAAATTAATTGATAGCAATCATGTTGTTGTTTGAAGGGAACACCATTTTGGGGTTGATGATACCATGAAAACAATAAAATTTTGTGGCCTGCAATATCTTGTCTAATTCTAATTAATGAGCCAGTGTAGCCAAAAATTCTGATCAAAACCACCTTGGAATGATATTGACAGCAAAAAAAAACCAATTTGAATGATCACAATTGAAGTATCCAAACCTTTACATATGAGGTTCAATTACAGATTTATCGTGAAGTACAAACTTCGTGTGAAGAAAAAAACCAGGTGAGGTTTCAATTTACAAATTTATCAAAGCAGGTGAAATTACATTAGCTTCACACTTTGGTGCAAGCTCCTCCTCAGCAAAGTCCAGAGCTTCATTTACTTTTCTATTGCGAATCGGTTCTATCTGTGGGAAAGAAATGGTTTGTATGATGTTTCCTTACCCAAAACGTTGGGTAGAGGTTGTATACAAATAATATTCTCCAAAAGAGTTTCCTCACATAAGGAGAGGATATACACGTACTGATTTTTGGCAATACACTTATGGTAAGGAAATTCAAAATTCAAAGAGATTTGCCAACCAAGATTTCCTCTTAATTAATGAGGAATCTTGGCCATTGATGGAGGATTATCTCTTGGTGATTCTATATGCTCCCTCAAGTTGAGCGGTCCTTCTTGGACGGTCAACTTGTCTCTTAGTGAAGCAAAACACACTAAGCTTAGGCTTTTGATAAAAATGTCTGCTAATTGATCTTGTGATGAAATAAACCGAACATCCAAATTTCTACTTGCAACTTGTTCACGAATGAAGTGATAATTGATCTCAGTGTGCTTGGTACAGGCATGAAACACCGGATTGACTTTGAGATACGTAGCCCCAAGATTATCACACCATAAAATAGGTGAGGATTTAGGAACAATGCTTAGTTCACAAAGAAGTGATCGAATCCATATGAGTTTTGTAGTTGCAATCGTGACACCTCTATATTCAGCTTCGGTGCTAGATCGTGACACTATCTTTTGTTTTATAGCATTCTATGAAATGAGATTGGGGCCCAAAAAAATACAATAGCCACTAGTTGATCGGTGATCATCTCTGCAACCCGCCCAATCCGAATCAGAAAATGCAATCAATGTTGATGATGTAGACCGCTTTAGGTGAAGTCCATGAGAAAGTGTTTGCTTAAGATAGTGGAGGATGCGTTTAACTGCATTCCAATGCTCATCTGATAGTTGTTGATGTACTGACACACTTTGTTGACGGCAAAAGCAATGTCTGGGCGAGTCAATGTAAGGTACTGAAATGCACCAACCACACTCTGGTATAGTGTGGGGTCATGAAAAGGTGTACCCGAAAGCTTGAAAAGCTTTTCTTGACCACACATAGGAGTATGAATAGGTTTAGCACCATCCATCTTAGTCTTCTTAAGGAGATCAACCATGTACTTTCTTTGGGATAAATGCAGGCCATTTCAGTCTCTTTGTGCCTCAATACCAAGAAAATAATGTAGATCGCCAAGGTCTTTAATAGCAAATTGTGATTGTAATTCATGAATGAGACCTTGAATGCAATCAACTGTAGTACTTGTAATGATAATGTCGTCCACATAGATAAGCATGAAGATGGTGTATGTGGGCGTTTGCTTAATAAAGAGCAACGCGTCTACCTTGGAACCCACAAAACTAGAATGAGTGAGAAAAGAGCTTAAACTATGATACCATACCCATGGTGCCTGCTTGAGACCATAAAGTGATTGTGAAGTCGACAAACATGATTTGGGAACTGATTGTCAACAAAACCGGGAGGTTGTTTCATGTATACTTCTTCCTCAAGAATTCCATGCAAGAATGTATTTTGTACATCTAACAAATGGAGGGGCCATGTAGAGACCCCGAATCTTTTTCATGTTTTTACTTCATTGTATTAAGGGTATTTTAGTCCTTGTGATGTTTGATGTTTATTATTTTTTTTATGCCTAATTATTGTGGTGTAAACTAAGCTTAATCAACTTGTAACGGAGGGACGTCATATCACACCCTAAACTTTAGGAAGCTCTAGTTTTGGCACCGTTTACTGGAATTGAGTGATTCTTAAACCATTAGAAAGGTGTTGGAACCCTCTTCGAAGTTCATGTTTAATGTTTTTCCTTATTTTGAGTTTAAGCCAAGTCAATGGTGGGTTTTATCTAATGGAATTGCAGATCAGTCAACTTTGGGGATAATTTAGTCTATTAATTAAGTAGAATTTGGAAATTCTAAAATATTAGAAATGTTCGTTTTCGAAATACGAATCCAACCCAAGTTGAATCATCAAAATCCGTCAAGCGAGTCGAAAGTTATGGCCAAAACAGTAAAGCGGGTCAAAAAAATCTATAGGCAACCGATCGCTCGGTCAAAAACAGAGATCGATCGGTATCTATCAACTGGTCCAGAATTTTGTATGGGGAAAATTTCCAGAGAGTGCTTTTTTGACCGATCGCCCGGTCAAGAGCACCGATCGCTCGGTTGAGAACCGATCGATCGGTCATAACCACCGATCGCTCGGTCTTTCGTGATTTTTACATAATTTTAGTATGGGCATTTTGGTCTTTTGTTCTCAGACCTTGGGGCTATAAATAGGGGTCCTACTCGAAATATTAAAATACTCCACCTAGTTCTAACCTAATTTGGCAAAAAGGGGGAGAAACCCTAGGGTTTTGAGAGAGGGTTTTCTTGGAGAAGGAGGAGATTGATAGGAGATTGCAAGAAAAGTTTGGGAAGCTTCTCCAAATCATCTCGGGAGCATTTTGAATCCAAGGGAAGGATTCCTAAGGTCGATACACTATCCTAATCAACTCTATTTTAATGTTGTGTGAATATTAATTTGATAGAAATGATAGAATAGAGATTAAATGCATTTTCTCCAAATTTTCTATGAAGTAAGCTAATTATTGATGGAAATGTGGATTGGATGTGGATAGAATATATGGAGGATGGGAAATGTATGGAGGATGGGATTAATATGTGGATGTGAATAGTGAATTGATTGTATGGATGAATTATGGTTTGATGAATGCTTGAAAATATAGAGGGGAAATGGATTCATATTATGCGTACACAAGGTGTTTGTGAAAATGCTTGAAAAGATAAATGCTATTATACTCTTATGAAATGGTGGTAAATTGATTATGAATTGCGATATGAATTATGATAAGATATGTATATGTGAATGGTTTGTTAAGTATGTCTAATTATTTGCATGGAAATTGATAGTCGGGAAGGTAAGAACTTAGAGGAACATCTCTCAAACCGGGAATTCTCTAACTATTTGGTATGGGACAGTATAGTGAAGTTTCCATGGTGGGAGATCGGAATCTAAGCAATTACCAACTCGAATGTTAATTTTGACACTTAAGCACATATGCACGTGTATGTTAAGATAAGAGTCTCACAAGTCACACATGTGGACCACAAGCATGAGCATGGCATACGTATGACATTCTGAATAAGCATAAGCATGGCATGGTCCGTATCTGCCAAGAACGGCATGTCAATTACATTTGATTCATAGGCATGGTCCGTATCCGCCAAGAACGGCATGTCACATCATTGTATGATCTGAATAAGTGCATAAGCATAAGCATCTCACAAGCACGTGGTCTCATAAGCATAAGCAACTCATAAGTGTATTGTCTTCCAAGTCTAAGATTCTCACAAGTACACGAGTCAAGGTGATGATATGATGTATATGCGCACACGTTATTCCGCACTCTGATTATGTTATTATGTTATTGGATATTTTTCTGACTAAGTGCTGGTATATTATTATTGTTGGTTGAATTTTATATACACTGAGTATCTTTGTACTCAGTCGGACTTTGTCTTAGCAGGTTTAGAGCAGGAGTACACGGCGGAGCCGTGGGTTGAGGAGACTTACCTCGAGGAAGGAGGTGAAGGTGAGCCTTCTGAGGAGGGAACCAGAGACTTGGGTGGCTACACCTCTTAGTTTTTATTTCATTTGATTGAGAGAGTTGTATTAGACTTGAGTAGATGTTGCTTAGTAGACTTTTATAGTTGTGTATCAGACTCTTTGGTTTTAGAGTGAGTTGTATATGTTTACCGTAGACTTTTGCTATTTGATTATAGTTGATATATCAAAAATTTTATTATCCTCATTTTTTTGGAGACTCGTGTTAGTGTGCCTTGCATGTCTTGGATTTTAAGCAGGTTAAGTAATGTGGCGATTCCAAAGTCCTATTTTAGCCTTGTGGGATTTTGGGGTCGTTACAGAGGTGGTATCAGAGCTCAAGGCATTAGGTTCCCTTAGGCTATGTTGTCCTCTTAGTAGGAGTCATGTTATGTCACTCCGGGTCTGATACCAGAGGATATCAATCAGTGCTCAAGGCATTAGAGTCCTTAGGGCTAAGGTATTAAGCATAAGATATAGGAAGATGTTACCCTCAGGGAAGCAACATCAAGTTTAGGATTCTAATTGTTCAGGATTGGGTTATGATTAAGTGTAGATTCAGGAATTTTATGTGAGTTTATTCCTAAATAAATTGTTTTCTTCTTCTAAGGACTGTAAGCATGAGAAGGGGTGGAAGAAACCATAGGAATGGAGGAGGCAGTGTGACAGATGGGTATTCCCCAGATGGTGCTTCCCAAGCCAATGTGAGTCGGGTTATGGAAGCTATTGCTGCAGCCATGGAGAGGCAGGCTGAAATTATGGCTCAGCAAACTGCACTGCTAGCTACTGGTCAAGCTAGGCAAGAGAGGGCGGTTGATGTTTACCCACCCCGGCATAACGGAGTGGAAGCTTTTAGGAGAATGAATCCTCCAGCCTTCTACGGTAGTACGGATCCCTCAGTTGCCGAATTGTGGATCATGCAACTAGAGAAGATTTTCACCGTGCTTGAGGCTACCGATGAGCAGAGGGTGAAATGGGCCTCCTTCGTCATGGAAGGCGAGGCTGAATATTGGTAGAGGGCCGCATCTAGGCAGAGGAATGAGGTGCGAGCCGAACAAGAGTGGACTTGGGGAGAGCTCCTCGACATCTTCTATGAGAGATACTTCCCGGTGTTTGTGAGAGATCAGAATGAGATTGAATTCTCTACCTTGGAGCAAGGGAGGATGTCAGTGGCCGAGTATGAGGCCAAGTTTGTAGAGCTTTCTAGGTTCGCTCCTCACTTGATTGCTACAGAGAGAATGAAGGCAAAGAGGTTTGAGCGAGGCTTGAAGGATTTTATTCGGGAGAAGGTTTCGATACTTCAGCTTGAGACATGTAGGGAGGTGTACCAACGTGCTTTGATAGCTGAGAAGAATTCAAAAGAATTGTTGAAGAAGAGGGAGAAGTTGCAAGCAAGTAGGTTTGGTCCTCAGGACAAGAGGCCAAGGGTGTCGGGTCCTATGCCGATTGCTAGGCCTACCCCTTATCAGAGGCCGACTCAGGTAGCCCCACGAGCAGCTCAGGTGGCTCCGCCTACTACTGGCATTCAGCTGTTTGATGTATGCCGCCAGTGCGGAAAGAGGCACAGAGTGGGAGAGTGTAGGGAAATTACTGGAGGTTGTTTCCATTGTGGAGAGGTCTCACACCGGATCCGAGATTGCCCACTCCGCATTCAGCAGGAGATTCAGTCGACTCAGCCACAGGGAGTCAGGCCCCCAGGTAGGCAATCCACACAGCAGAGGCCACCACAAGTTCCTAGACCTCAGCAGCCTCGCCAGCCAGCTCAGGGTCGAGTGTTTGCTACCTCGGAGCGGGATGCACAGGCGTCCGACGACGTTGTGCAGGGTATATTTAATTGTGTTTTAGTTAATTAAAATATTGTTCTGATGCTATGTGTGTGATATTAAATGTTATGTGGTATGATGTAAGATGCATGTATGTATTCATGATTTGACAAATTAGCTTTGTGTATTAATTCAAGCTCATTGTTGATAAATGATTTCCTCGCTCATGTTTTGATCGATACTGGTTCCACTCACTCCTTCATCACACCTAGTTTTGCACGAGAATTTCTGATTGAGCCAAGTCTGTTAGATCATAAATTGTCTATCACTACTCCTGTCGGTAGTTCAGTCATCACTGATAAGGTCTATCGAAGTTGCGACATTCAAGTAGGTCAGAGAGAGATGCCAGCCGATCTGATTGTCCTTGAGTTCCAAGACTTTGACGTCATTTTAGGTATGGATTGGCTTTCCAAATACCATGGGCATGTCGACTGTTTTGGGAAAGTGGTCAACTTTAGACCAATCAGTGAGCCCTCCTTTCATTTTCAAGGGTTGAAGAAGAAGGACTTAGCTCGTTTCGCGGCATTGAGTCTTACTATCTCGGAAGTACCAGATTTCTCAAGTATCCCTATTGTAGAGGAATTCATGGATGTCTTTTCTAAAGACTTACCGGGTTTGCCACCGGATAGAGAAGTAGAGTTTGCAATTGAGTTGGTTCCGGGTACGGCACCCATCTCTAAAGCGCCATATAGGATGGCTCCAGCAGAGTTGAAAGAGCTTAAGGAGCAGATTGACGAATTGCTTGGTCTTGGATTTATCCGCCCAAGTGTATCACCTTGGGGAGCTCCAGTGTTGTTTGTGAAGAAGAAGGATGGTTCGATGAGGATGTGCATCGACTATCGGCAACTGAACAAGGTCACCATCAAGAACAAATATCCTTTACCTAGGATCGATGACTTGATTGATCAGTTGCAGGGAGCTAAGTATTTCTCCAAGATTGATTTGAGGTCGGGCTACCATCAGCTGAAGATAAAGGCGGAAGATGTGCCTAAGTCTGCTTTTAGGACCAGATATGGGAATTTTGAATTCTTAGTTATGCCGTTCGGTTTGACAAATGCTCCGGCAGCATTCATGGATCTCATGAACAGGATCTTCAAGCCGACTCTGGACAGCTTTGTGATCGTGTTTGTGGATGACATTCTAGTGTACTCCAGGACACAGAAGGAGCATGAGATGCATCTCCGGATCACCCTGAAGATACTCCGTGAGCATAAGCTATATGCTAAGCTTAGCAAGTGCGAGTTTTGGCTAGAAAAAGTAGCATTTTTAGGCCATGTGGTGTCAGAAGAGGGGATTTTAGTTGATCCTGCTAAGATAGAAGCAGTGGAAGGATGGGGAAGACCAAAGAGTGTTACAGAGGTTCGAAGTTTCTTGGGCCTAGCTGGATATTATCGAAGATTTGTAGAAGGATTTTCCAGTTTGGCAGCTCCGCTTACTCATCTAACTCGAAAGAACGCTAGATTCGAGTGGAATGAGAAGTGTGAGAAGAGTTTTCTTGAGTTGAAGAAGCGTCTCACCACCGCTCCGATCTTGACTGTTCCATCGGGTAGTGAAGATTTTGTAGTGTATAGTGATGCCTCACTCGTTGGGTTAGGTTGTGTTCTTATGCAACACGGGAAGGTGATTGCCTATGCTTCTCGGCAGTTGAAAGACCACGAGAAGAACTATCCTACCCATGATTTGGAGTTAGCAGCCTTGGTTTTTGCTCTTAAGATCTGGAGACACTACTTGTACGGTGCGCAGTTTGAAGTTTTCACCGACCACAAAAGTCTAAAGTATTTATTCTCGCAGAAAGAGCTGAATTTGAGGCAGCGTCGTTGGGTGGAATTCCTCAAGGATTATGATTGTTCTATCCAGTACCACCCGGGGAAAGCGAATGTAGTGGCAGATGTGCTAAGTAGGAGACCTACCGGGTTCTTGGCACACTTGATGGTCCAAGAATGGAAGTTACTAGAAGAGGTGTCTAGTCTCGATGCGAGTTTCAGTGTGGGAGCATCTGGAGCCTTGTTGGCTAACATTATGGTCAGGCCAACCTTATTGAACAGGATTAAAGACTTGCAGTGGAATGATGGAGAACTGCACGCTGCCATGAATAAGTCACTGAGCAGCGGGTTTGAGGATTTCTCTTGGAGGGATGGTGGAGTTTGTTTCAAGGGTAGACTTTGTGTTCCGGATGATGAGAATTTAAGAAGGGAGATTCTGGATGAAGCACACAAGTCCAAGTACACCGTGCATCCGGGAGGTACTAAGATGTACCAGAACCTCAAGAAGTATTTCTGGTGGAAAGGTATGAAGAAAGATGTGGCTACCTTTGTATCCAAGTGTTTGGTGTGTCAACAAGTGAAGGCCGAATACAGGAGACCGGCAGGACTTCTTCAGTCTCTTCCTATTCCCGAGTGGAAGTGGGAAAATATCTCCATGGATTTCGTTGTTGGTTTGCCAAAGACGGCCAAGAACTTTGATGCCATTTGGGTTGTGGTTGACCGATTGACTAAATCAACTCATTTTCTTCCATATCGGACCACTTTCAACTCCAATCAATTGGCTAACCTCTATATCAAGGAGATAGTTCGTTTGCATGGAGTGCCAGTTAGCATTGTTTCTGATCGAGATCCGAGATTTACATCCAGATTCTGGAAGAGTTTTCAACAGGCCATGGGTTCCCATTTGGATTTTAGTACGGCATTTCATCCGCAGACAGATGGGCAAACTGAGAGAGTGAACCAGATCATAGAGGACATGCTACAAGCTTGCAAGTTAGACTTCCAGGGTAGTTGGGATGATCACTTGCCGTTGGTTGAGTTTGCTTACAACAACAGCTATCAAGCTAGCATTCAGATGGCACCGTTTGAGGCACTTTATGGGAGGAGTTGTCGTTCACCTTTATGTTGGGACGAAGTTGGTGAGAGGGAGCTTTTGGGTCCCGAGCTCGTTGGTCAGACTGTGGATAGAGTTCAGTTGATCAGGGAGAGGTTGAAAGCAGCTCAGAGTAGACAGAAGAGCTATACCGATACTCGGAGGAGAGATCTTGAGTTCCAAGTCGGAGATTTTGTATTTGTAAAGATCTCACCTACGAAGGGGGTGATGAGATTCGGCAAGCGAGGCAAGCTCAGTCCGAGATATGTGGGTCCTTTTGAGATCATCACCCGAGTCGGGGAAGTTGCTTATCGGGTCGCCTTACCACCTCACATGAAAGGTGTGCATAATGTCTTTCACATCTCTATGTTGAGGAAGTACATTGCTGATCCTTCACATGTCATTCATTTGGAACCGTTGGAAATTCGGGAAGATTTGACTTTAGTGGAGCAACCGGCGAGAATTTTGGACCGGAAAGAGCAAGTTTTGCGTTCTAAGGTCATTCCTCTTATACTCTTGCAATGGGAGCATCACTCTAGAGAAGAGGCTACATGGGAGAGAGAAGCCGAAGTCCGCGAAAAGTACCCACATTTATTCACCTAAGGTACGTAATTTCGAGGACGAAATTCTTTTAAGGGGGGGAGGATGTAGAGACCCTGAATCTTTTTCATGTTTTTACTTCATTGTGTTAAGGGTATTTTAGTCCTTGTGATGTTTGATGTTTATTTTTTTTTTATGCCTAATTATTGTGGTGTAAACTAAGCTTAATCAACTTGTAACGGAGGGACGTCATATCACACCCTAAACTTTAGGAAGCTCTAGTTTTGGCACCGTTTACTGGAATTGAGTGATTCTTGAACCATTAGAAAGGTGTTGGAACCTTCTTCGAAGTTCATGTTTAATGTTTTTCCTTATTTTGAGTTTAAGCCAAGTCAATGGTGGGTTTTATCTAATGGAATTACAGATCAGTCAACTTTGGGGACAATTTAGTCTATTAATTAGGTGGAATTTGGAAATTCTAAAACATCAAAAATGTTCGTTTTCAAAATACGAATCCAACCCAAGTTGAATCGTCAAAATCCGTCAAGCGAGTCAAAAGTTATGGCCAAAACAGTAAAGCGGGTCAAAAAAATCTATAGGCAACCGATCGCTCGGTCAGAAACAGAGATCGATCGGTCCAAAACCGATCGATCGGTATCTATCGACTGGTCCAGAATTTTGTATGGGGAAAATTTCTAGAGAGTGCTTTTTTGACCGATCGCCCGGTCAAGAGCACCGATCGCTCGGTTGAGAACCGATCGATCGGTCATAACCACCGATCGCTCGGTCTTTCGTGATTTTTACAGAATTTTAGTATGGGCGTTTTGGTCTTTTGTTCTCAGACCTTGGGGCTATAAATAGGGGGTCCTACTCGAAATATTAAAATACTCCACCTAGTTCTAACCTAATTTGGCAAAAAGGGGGAGAAACCCTAGGGTTTTGAGAGAGGGTTTTCTTGGAGAAGGAGGAGATTGATAGGAGATTGCAAGAAAAGTTTGGGAAGCTTCTCCAAATCGTCTCGGGAGCGTTTTGAATCCAAGAGAAGGATTCCTAAGGTCGATACACTATCCTAATCAACTCTATTTTAATGTTGTGTGAATATTAATTTGATAGAAATGATAGAATAGAGATTAAATGCATTTTCTCCAAATTTTCTATGAAGTAAGCTAATTATTGATGGAAATGTGGATTGGATGTGGATAGAATATATGGAGGATGGGATTAATATGTGGATGTGAATAGTGAATTGATTGTATGGATGAATTATGGTTTGATGAATGCTTGAAAATATAGAGGGGAAATGGATTCATATTATGCGTACACAAGGTGTTTGTGAAAATGTTTGAAAGGATAAATGCTATTATACTCTTATGAAATGGTGGTAAATTGATTATGAATTGCGATATGAATTATGATAAGATATGTATATGTGAATGGTATGTTAAGTATGTCTAATTATTTGCATGGAAATTGATAGTCGGGAAGGTAAGAACTTAGAGGAATATCTCTCAAACCGGGAATTCTCTAACTATTTGGTATGGGACAGTATAGTGGAGTTTCCATGGTGGGAGATCGGAATCTAAGCAATTACCAACTCGAATGTTAATTTCGACACTTAAGCACATATGCACGTGTATGTTAAGATAAGAGTCTCACAAGTCACACATGTGGACCACAAGCATGAGCATGGCATACGTATGACATTCTGAATAAGCATAAGCATGGCATGGTCCGTATCCGCCAAGAACGGCATGTCAATTACATTTGATTCATAGGCATGGTCCGTATCCGCCAAGAACGGCATGTCACATCATTGTATGATCTGAATAAGTGCATAAGCATAAGCATCTCACAAGCACGTGGTCTCATAAGCATAAGCAACTCATAAGTGTATTGTCTTCCAAGTCTAAGATTCTCACAAGTACACGAGTCAAGGTGATGATATGATGTATATGCGCACACGTTATTCCGCACTCTGATTATGTTATTATGTTATTGGATATGTTTCTGACTAAGTGCAGGTATATTATTATTGTTGGTTGAATTTTATATACACTGAGTACCTTTGTACTCAGCCGGACTTTGTCTTGGCAGGTTTAGAGCAGGAGTACACGGCGGAGCCGTGGGTTGAGGAGACTTACCTCGAGGAAGGAGGTGAAGGTGAGCCTTCTGAGGAGGGAACCGGAGACTTGGGTGGCTACACCTCTTAGTTTTTATTTCATTTGATTGAGAGAGTTGTATTAGACTTGAGTAGATGTTGCTTAGTAGACTTTTATAGTTGTGTATCAGACTCTTTGGTTTTAGAGTGAGTTGTATATGTTTACCGTAGACTTTTGCTATTTGATTATAGTTGATATATCAAAAATTTTATTATCCTCATTTTTTTGGAGACTCGTGTTAGTGTGCCTTGCATGTCTTGGACTTTAAGCAGTTTAAGTAATGTGGCGATCCTAAAGTCCTATTTTAGCCTTGTGGGATTTTGGGGTCGTTACAGGCCAGCCATTGGAAATGGGAATTTTGAGGACGGTACCCATATATTCAGACCTTAGATGAAGGTTATCAAGGTTGGCTGTGACATGATTGCTTACCCCACTATCAGGATACCAGTTGGGGTCATATGACATATTTGATGCTGCTATATATGTCGAAGGTTGTTGTGCATTGGTTGGAGTAGGAGTAGTCGATTGATTGCTTGACTCATATCGAAACCAACATGTTTTGGTTGTGTGGTTTTTGCTACCACAAAATTGGGAAGGCCCTATTTGCTAGCCGTGGTTTGCATTGGAAGGTGATGGACACTGCCCTACACGTGGGTTTCCGCAATTGCGGTTGTTGTTGCCCCGATAAGTGTTATTTCGATAGTTGAAAGCCGATTGAGGCATGTTGCGATTTTGGGCAGCCATATTAGCTACAGGAATAGTGGCAAGTGCACTTTGTTGTGCCTTAAGGCGAATGTCATATGTGAGACGATGGGCGTGGAAATCGTCCATGGGGGTATTCTTTAACGTTGCAGTGAGAGTAGTGACAATTGCATCATATGTGGAATCAAGACTATTGAGCAAACATTGTTGAAGGTCGAAATTAGGCATCGTGCTTCGCCTTTTGAAAGTAGTCGACCATGGTAAGTGCACCTTTGCACATAGTTTGTAGTTCGCGGCGAATCTACATGATTCGTGCATGCGAGCATAAGGCAAACTGGTTCTCGAGCATTACCCATACGGCACTCAATGATGCAAGCCCGATAACTTGAGGAAGGACCGTTTCCGATATGGATGAAAGCAGCCAGCCGAGTAGTACTTGGTCTTGCTTCCGCCAAGAGGTGTATGCGGGGTTCATAGAACCACTAGAGAGAGGATCTTTGATCTCTATGGCAATACTGGATGTGGAGATCGTTAGGCTGATACCATGTGAGAAAGAAATGGTTTGCATGATGTTTCCTTACCCAAAACGTTGGGTAGAGGTTCTATATAAATAATATTCTCCAAAAGAGTTTCCTCTCATAAGGAGAGGATATACATGTTACTGATTTTTAGCAATACACTTATGGTAAGGAAATTCAAAATTCAAAAAGATTTGCCAACCAAGATTTTCTCTTAATTAATGAGGAATCTTGGCCATTGATGGACAATTATCTCTTGGTGATTCTATACTATCAACCTTTGTTGTTGTAGATGGAAAACCAGTTGGGGATTTGTATTCAATATCTTCATACAAAACCATCATATAAAATGAAAAACCAGACATACATAGGGTTTCTAATATATTATCGAGTCTATAATTAAGACAATTTGAAAACCAGATTGTGTTTCTTAGAGGAAAATGTGCATCTATATGACATGCTTATCAAAATATCCAAAGCTGCCACTACAACAAATTTACCGAGCAGTAACGGAATATTAGTGACATAAATTATTTCAAATACATCACTTATAGGGATGGAACCAATTTCCGCCACTAATAAGCCGTCTCCAATAGGGTATGTGACCACTTATGTATTTTTTATACATAAAATAAGATATAGAGACGGAATATTGTCTATCACTAATAAGGAATATTTCTAGGGACGGAAATATTCCGTCACTAATATATTTGAGACCGAATCGTGACTGAAATATTCTGTCATTAATTCTATTGACGTCACTAATGACGGAAATTATTCCATGACTATTAGATTTAGCTTATTGTTGACAAAAATATTTCAATTACTAAAATGCTTTATATAAAAGGATTTATTGAAATATTTTAATAAGTTGGTTTCCTTTTATGATATTTCAGACTATTTTGGTACATTTATTTTTTCATTGTGGTCCTAAAGAAAACCACTAACATGCAACTAAAAACCACCATTACTAAGTCCTAATTGTCACCTATGATTGATACATACTAATAGTAGATGGAAAAAGAAAGCAAAAAAAATTCCAAAAACCCCCCATTGCATTGCATGATCCAATAAATACCATCTCTCTTGCTTTGTTCTGTCAAAATAAAATTTATTTAAATTTCTTTCTTTTAATCTGTCCAACAAAGGAGCCCTAGAAAGGTTACAGTGACGACTCTCAAATGGTAATCTCTCTCTCTCCCTAATTTTTCCTTATTTTTAGGGTTTCATCAGCTCTCCCTAATGAAGTTAGATTTTTTTTTCAAATCAATCAAATGGAATTCTCATAATCTGCTCTTATTTTTTAGGGATGAAGTTAGATTTATTTTATTATTTTAAATCAATCAATGGAATTCTCCCTATTTTGTTCTTATTTTTTTGGGTTGCCTCATATTTGCCTAATGAAGTTGTATATTTTTTTTAAGAAAATCAATCAGTAGAATTGTGTTTCCGCCTAACGGAATGTATGATTTCATTCTTTATATGGTTTAATATATCCTTTGTATATTTCAATGCCGTTTTTTCTAACGCGTGTATTTCAATATATCCTAAGTGTCGGAATTGGCTTCATTGCAATCCGAGGTCGTTTGCCCGATTTGGGCATCGAAATGCTCAAAATCCATAGTTTTCAAGTATAGTTAGGCCTAAACCTACAAACGAGCATCAAATCCAAACCAGGGCTCGTATTTCGATGCCATTTCTTCTAACACTTTAATTTCGATATATCCTAAGTGTTGGAATTGGTTTTGATGCAATCCGAGGTCATTTGCTCGATTTGGGCACCGAGAGGCTCGAAATCCATAAACTCAAGTATAGTTAGGCCTAAACTTACAAACGCGAACCAAATACTAATCGGGGCTTGTATTTCGATGCCATTTCTTCTAACAAGTGTATTTTAATATATCCTAAGTATGAGAATTGGTTTTGATGTAATCCTAGGTCGTTTGCCCAATTTTGGGCACCAAGAGGCTCAAAATCTATAATTTTCAAGTATAGTTAGGCCTAAACCTACAAACGTGCACCAAATCCTGATCGGGGCTCGGATTTCGATGTCGTTTCTTCAAACGCGTGTATTTCAATATATCCTAAGTGTTAGAATTGGTTTCGATGCAATCCGAGATCGTTTTCCAGATTTGGGCATCGAGAAGCTCGTAACCAATAGTTTTCAAATATAGATAGGCCTAAACCTACAAACGTGCACCAAATCTTAATTGGGGCTTGGATTTCGATGCCATTTTTTCTAACGCGTATATGTCGATGTCGTCTCTTAGAGGAGCTACCTAGGATTGTTGACTTCACTGTATTTCTCACTCTCAGCACCAAACATACAATTGAACATCTAAAGAAGTTAAAAAGTTCAAGAGAAGTTTCATTGGGAGTGCGTTGTATATGCATCCACACTTGAAACATTTTCTCAGAGAAGATTGTATTAGGAGAGAAATGTGTTGGTGGTAATGATGATAAGGTAGATGGATTTTTGGAAAGAATTGATAGAAAAGATGGGGTGAAGACAAATTTTTTCCTCAACATATTCGGTCTGTGTGAAACCTCAGGTGAGAAGCTACTGGTTTTCAGATATGTATCTTCTCCCATTGAAGTTTTTGGAAAGGTTTGTTGTTAGAAAAAAGCGTTGGAGCATTGGGAAGGAGATTTTTCAGATCTTAGTCGACTCAAACACAGAGACTCGGGAGTGGTCAGACCGCTTCAATAATTCCCCTAATGCCAATGTATTATTTGGATCTATTAAAGGAAGACCACATAACCTACTTTAGAAAGAAATTAATTTTGAAGATGGGGTTTGAATGGAATGAATATTGCCACAACTACTTTGAAAAGGACATGGTCAATGTAAAGGAGTGTGACAATTTGTTCTTGGAAAGCCCGCTATTAAGAGAAGATGTGACCTTGGTTTCTAGAAGAACAAAATTAACTCGAAAGGTTAAAGTTGTTAACTAGAGTTAAAAGATTTTTGTGTTGTGACCGGACTCTTAAGAATTTGGTTATAAATATAGAGGATTAGTCATGGGGTAGCTGTCCTATGGAAGTTTTTTTTTTTTAAATATCTTTAAACCATTTTGTTTAATTATTTAATGAATTAGTCGAGGGATACTCCGAAAGTGTACACCTATATATACTCCTAAATCTTAACCATTTATCTCAAGTATTAAACAGTTAGGATTAGAGCTGGTGTGGCATTAGAAAGGACAAAATAAGCCAACTCAAATCTTGGCCCCTAGTGGTTTGTTATAAACAATTAAAATTAAGGAGTATATTTGGGATTACCCATAGACCAATCCTTATTTAACAGGGCATAGTCATTGGACAATGGGCAATTGCTCCCTAAACTTTTCAAAAAAATTATATCACATTATTTTATAGGGCATAGCCATAGGACAAGAGACAACTGCTCTTGTAAACAAGGAGAAACAATACATGTGGGATATGTTAATGTATTGATGAGATGACCCACCAACCTAGTTGTCAAAATATTCTTTATTCTCTATTTTCTTTTACCTCTTAACACAACTTAAGAAATCATGCCATCCTTACCTAAGATAGCTAAACTCTACTAGTTTTCCCCTTTCTTCACATATGAATATGATGCCTTATCATATTTATGAATACATTGATATCCACACAAACCCTAATGCCATATACACTATAGATATAGTTGGTATTATATAGGGAAATATTAAAGTACTGTAACAAGGTGTACATGAGATATATTATATTAGGTGGATGCATATCCAGTACATGAAATATATAGTAAAGTCCTAAAAAATACTACTGCTGGCCTATACTCTAGTACAATATAGCTAGGCTAGCATTAGTTAAGAATAGATTCCATTACTTTCTATATTAGAACTCCTATAATCACTATACAAATCCAAATAAGGGTCATTGCAAATCAACCCATTATCATCAAGAAATACTGATTTCCATCACCTGGTTAAAAATGGGAGACAGTTTCTTACTATGACTAAAGGAAAGATGAAACATCATCAACCAATATTGCTTCCAAATGCATAACCCAAACATTTAAACCAAACTTAACCAAATGACTTGGTTGTATATGAATTGGTATTTCTGGGAGAATAATGATGAATATCTATCTTTCAATGCAAACACATATTATGCCAACCAACCCAAATGATATGTAAAGGAATATCTAAGAGGGACATAAGTGCAACCACCTTCAAATAAGAAAGAAGAAAGAAGAAAGAAAAAAAGAAAAAAAAGCAAGATCCTACACAATTCACAAGCACTTGGGAAAATGTACACAAATAAAAGGAAAATTTTTTCATTTTATTAGAAAATTGATGTGGTTTAATTACTAATTTAGCAATCCAAGAATTCCTACAGTATGCAATCCAAGAATTCCAAGATATGATTATGTTTAATGGTGATGGTTTATTGCTGAACAAAAAAACATGCAATCATTTTTTTTTAATTAATTCGTTCATATCCTTTCTAGGCATTTGATCATAGGAGAAGGGGTAATTCGCAGGCTTATTCCTTTAAGAATTTCTGGGGTTCTATGCTTTCTAGAATCCAACAAAGGGTGAGAATTTGCTAGGGTTTAAAAATTACAACCAAAACACAAAGCAAACACAATAAACACCATAAAATAATCCCAAAATTCAATCTTTAATACCTCTCTTCCAACTCCTAATTCAAAACCCCAACAGACACAAACCCAATCCCAATCCCAAATCCATATCCAATTCCTTCCTTGAAATCATGAACAAACAGAAAGCACAAACCACAAAAAAAAAATTCATAGAAATAATAACTATCATTTCCATGAAACAGAAACATATAAGATTTCCATGAAATTTGTAGAGAAATTACATAAAACAGCAGATACAGAAAACCCCAAATGTAGAGACATTACATAAAAAAATTTCATGGTCAAACATTTCCCAACCATAGAAATTACAGAGAGAGATAATTAAGAGAGAGAGAGAGAGTGCTTACCCAGTTACAGAGAAGAAGGAGTGGAGGATGCTACAAACCAGGGAGGTGCTGCAGTGATGGAGGGTACTGCGACCCGGAGGTGCTGCCGGTGGTGGAGGGTGTTGCGAGCCAGGGAGGTCGTGTTGTAGTGGTGGAGGGTGTTGCAATGCCGCCGAAGCCCTCTGGGTATACAAAACTACTCACCGGACTCCGACACAGGCCAAGTCGTATTCCCTGGTCTTCGGCAGTGAAGCAGTTCTCCCGTTAGAAATTCAAATTTCCTCCCTACGGGTGGCAATTTAGCAATCTACCACAAAAGAAGACTCAACTAAGGTTCGTCTTGCAAAGCTCGATACTCTTGAAGAACGTCATCTCTAAGCCCAACTTAGTTTAGAGATGTATAGACAAAGGCTAACTAATGCCTTCAACAAAAGAATAAGACTAAGGTCTTTCAAAACAGGGGATTTGGTCTTAATGATAAGAACTCCAATCATCGTCACTCGTCGAACTAAGGTAAAGCTCGAACCAAAGTGGGAAGGGCCCTACGTCATTGAGAAGGTATATTCCAATGAAGCGTACCTGTTGACTTCAATGGATGGAGAGCGAATTATCCCTCCAACCAATGCAAGATTCATGAAGCGATATTATTCTTAGGAATCGAAACGCTAGCTAGACCAAATATTTAAAAGATGGTCTAGGCAAAAATTAGAGCTTAAAAAGACTCGCTAAGTTGAAAACTCTAAGGGGTGGCTTAAGCAAAAACTAGAGTCAAAATCATGCTCGCTAAGTTGAAAATCCTAAGGGGCGGCTTAGGCAAAAAATCAAAGTGACAATGACTCGCTAAGTCTAAAACCCTAAGGGGCGGCTTAGACAAAAAAAATTGAGTCAAAATAAAAGGCCCGCTAGACTAAAACTTTAAAAGACAGTCTAGGCAAAAATTAGGGCAACAAATAGCTTGCTAGACTAACACTCCAAGAGTCAGTCTAGGAAAAAATTAGAGCGATTTGACAGGCTCCTGAATATGAGCTAAAACTTTTCACAATGCTTCAAAAGTTTTCAGAATACAAGACCGAAGTCCAAACCATCCTAGGTATGAACGGAAACTACCTATTCACTCTCAAAACATGAATCAAAGCTTCAAAAGTCTTCATGATAGAAGACCGAAGTTTAAACCCTCGTAGGTATGAACGGAAACTGCCTATTCGCTCTCAAAATACGAATCAAAGCTTCAAAAGCCCCGAAGAGAAGGCCAAAGTCCAAACCCTCCTAGGTATGAACGGAAAATACCTATTCGCTCTTAAAATGCGAATCTAAATGTCCATTCTAAACTAAGTTTTGCTTGATCCTATCATGGGTACGTAGGCAACCTGAGAAAATTAACTTGGGTTCAGCTAGTTCTTCTAAAAGAACACTATCCTCCTGGGATATAAATTCATCGTTATTGTCCCTCAATACGGATAAAACGAGAAAAACCGTTACCTGGTGTATGAAGAAGAAACCAAAAATCAAGTGAAGGACTTCTCATTATCAAGGGAACGCGCTCAAACGAAGCATATCTGCTGATTACAATGGATCGACAACAGAGTATCTTCCCCGACCAATGTAAGATTCTCAAAGCTTGCTAGATCAAAATCTCAAAAAGATGGTCTAGGCAAAAATTAGGGCAGCAAAATACTAGCTAAGTTGAAAATCCGAAAGGACGGCTTAGGCAAAAGTTAGGGTAACATGGCTCGCTAAGTTGAAAATCTGAAAGGACGGCTTAGGCAAAAATTGAGTCAAAACAAAATGTCCGCTAGACTAACACTCCAAGAGTCAATCTAGGAAAAAATTAGGGCAACAAAACCTCGCTAAAATGACACTCCAATAGTCAGTTTAGGCAAAAGTTAGAGCAAAATTGACAGCTCCTAAACACGAGTTAAAAATGTTTAGCATGCCTCCGAGGTCTCCTTGACATAGGTCAAAGTCATTCACCAAAATGAACCTTCCTGAATATATACTAAAACTATCCACACCCTTCTTCAACTGCAGCTGACAAAGAGGGAGAAGAAGAAAAATGCTCGATGGATCAAAAATCCAAGGAATGATCAAATCGGAAGCTAAAGCAACATGTGCTCTAACGCTGCCAGGATTGAGTTTCATGCGACTCAACTAAATTTCATTGCATGAATCTTGAATGGGCATTTGTAGGAAGCAAAATTGAAACACAAGATTGGATTGAGCCACATAGGATCTCCACCCATTGAATGGGCGTTAAGCTTCGCATATGCCAAAGGCACGAGCACCAACTGGCCAAGGCCTGACTCACTGCCAGCCTATCTAGCATTTAATGCTGGTAGCAGGGCAATAATGCCCCACGGATACCCCTGTGTGTCAGCCCTTAAGGGACTAACACGTGTTTAGGGTTTGCCCTCCTGGACAAACCCTCATTCAACCTTGCGAATAGACTCTACAAGTCCATCCGCGGGCCAGTCAATGACTAGCCCAGTCTGTGACTAGAAAAGGTCATGGACCTAACCTAGACCAAGGGCTGGACCTATGGTCCCACCCTGCATTGGTCCACAGACTGACTAAGGTCAGACTCTAGTCCATACTCCAAATATGCTTGGACCTAACCTAGACCACGGGTGAGAACCATGGTCTCACCTTTTTAATTTGCGGACTGACGTCAGTCCTTTCTCAAATGACAGCCAGTATCTGACTGTCATGTGGCAGAGAATTCTTAACAAAAAGACTCTCTGCTAGCTTTGGGGGATCCCAAGATAGAAATCTCCTCTCTTTCTCGAATGAGAGAGTGCCATATGACACCCTATCTGAAAGGGGAAGTAATCTCTTCCCTTTTTTGGGAAGATAAGAATCTTTCCTTTTTGGGGGGGAAGTCTGATTCTCTTAAGTTTCCTAGAAAACAAAACCAATTTAGAGTTCTTCAAAAAGGACTCCCATCCGTATGGTTTCTCTAAGATAAGAAAAGTCAGCTATCTTGGACATATGGCCCTCTCTAAGGAGAGTTGGCCTTTTCTGAGTTTCTAAAAAAGAGAAAGTCAAAGGGGAGTCTAAAGAGGACTCTCCTAAATATATACACACGCACATACAAGAAGAAAAGCAGAAAAAACAACAACAACCAATGAGGAAAAAGAAAGATCTCCCACAAATGGAGAATACCAGGTGAACCCTCAATATGGCCACCTCTCTTTCTTTTGATATTAAAACCTCTATGAGGTATCTTGTAACACCTACATGGGATTTGGGCAACCCCATTGAATAAATACAAATACTTTATTCAATATTTGTTCTTCTTTTTGTTCTTCTTCTTAATCAGAGGTTCTTCCCCAAATCGGGAAGGTAAGTAACAGTCTGAGTTTCACTACAAAATTTAAGATTTTTAACAGCGTTTCAAAATCGTCGTTAAAAACCTCAAAAATGTTGTTATAGGTAACAACGGTGTTTAAACCAAACGCCGTTATTGGTCATGTCGGGGAAGGTAAAGACGACATTTATCTTCACCGCATTTCTAAAATGCCATTATAGGTGACTCTATTACGGCATGTTACAAATGTCATAATAGACTCAAACTATCACGGTGTTTTAGAAATACCGTAATAGAACATATCTTCCACGTTGTTTGATAAATGCCGTTATAGGTGACTCTATTACGGCATTTTTAAAAAGTCGTGACAGGTTGAGTCTATTACGGCATTTCTAAAATATCATGATAGGTTGAGTCTATTACGACATTTCCTAAATGCCATCATAGTGACAGATGTCAATTACGGCATTTCCCAAACGCCGCGGATAGATATTAAATAAATTTTAAAAAAAATTATTTTTTAACAAAAATTTTTTTACCTGTTTTGTACCTATCAACAATATAAAATATTCATGTCAACAATAAAATATTTGTTTACCTGTTTTGTACCTGTCAACAATATAAAATAAATAAAACCGTGCCCATAATGTAAAATACATTATATATAAGATAAATTTTCTACCTGGAAATCCACAATCAGTATAAAATAAATACATTCAATCACACGTGCCCATCATAATGTAATATACACATGTCCATGAAAAAGTGTCAAAAAATCATAAGTCTAATTATCTTCATCTCGTTGGTTCCCTCCCGCAGCTATAAAACTCAACAGGTGTGTGCTGCCGGCTCCCTCCTACAAAGATAATAAAATAAAATTATTTATTAGCATATTGAAATGATCAAATTTACAGATTTCATAATTAATTAATATGCAAAGAAGAAGAAAAAAATAAAAACAGGTTCAATCACTAACATATAAACTCATCACTAACCGCACACTACACCAAATCCTAATCGGGTCTCAGTTTTCGATGTCGTTTCTTCTAACGCGTGTATTTTAACACAACCTAAGTGTGAGAATTGGTTTCGAGTGAATCTGAAGTCGTTTGCCCGATTTGGGCACCAAGGAAATTTCGGCAGCATTTCCCTATGGTTCTCCAAGTACACGACTTAGACTAGGGGTAAGCATGACACATTTTTTTAAATATGAACCTAGAGATATGTACCCAGAGAACAAGAGAATCGACTGACAAAAATTTCCTCAATTTGGACCAACCATGAGCAACTGACTATACTGGAGATTATGCATTCACAAACTATTCAACCGGACAATTCAAGAATCATATACAGACAAATACACTTTATCACAAACAAGACCAAAAAGTTGTTAACCTGCATTTAGCCCCACAAGAGAACTAAACGTCATAGTTTACAACTAATCCGTCTAGATAGGTGATACAAGAAATGCACTTGTCACACAATGATTCTTGAATGGGAGATCTAAGGTTCAATGCATGCATGAGTATAAACTGAAGTCAACACAGTCAATACTTAGTAAATAAACACCTTTAATTAGTAGTTTAAACAATTAACATAGATCACGAGGTTCCGTCATGCACTATACATAGTATAGCAGAGCGGGAACATAGCTGTTAACAATTACGAATTACTTAATGGAATTAAATCGAAGGAGAATTTAATATCAGAAGATCTAGCATGTCATCTTAGTCTATCTATCAAGTTACGAAATAACACAAACCCAGCTATACATATATCCTAAATGGTATACAAAATACATCTATACACTAACCTACCTATAAATATATCCTAATCACTTGTTGTTTCTTATTATACTACCCCACACAAAAACTAAAATAAAAATAATCGACGTGACTTGAGGATTTATTAGTATTCAAGACAAAGATGAATCTTGGGTATATTTCAATTTAATCACCCTCAAGTGGAACCAAATTTTCGAATAATCGACTATGTAAGAGTTGATATGTAGCCGATGGTGGGAGATTCAGAGCAAGATGTGAAGCGTGAAGTATTATTGACTAGAAGAATAGGATTACACGAAAGAAAGTTCTGAAATTTTGATTGTATCCGTCAAAATTAAAATTTGAAAACAACAAATGAAAAACTAAATTTGGAGTTTCGAACTCACTCAACAAGAAATTTCCTGACTAGGCTTTCAGAGCTAAAATGGTCCCAGTTGGAATGAGCTCATGCCATTATAAGAATTCTTTCAAGTCAGATGCTCTAGTCAAAACACAGAAGACCATTGAGTCCATGACCCGGAAATTGAAGGCCAAACCCCATAATTCTTATTTTGTACCTTCAAGCAATTTTGCCCTCCTTTGCCTCAGAATTCTTCAAATGTTGCATCTACCTAATTCCAAACGCACAATTCTTAAACTTTCTTGCTATTTTCCTTCTTCCTTTTTTCACAAAATAAAGACATACATATTGAACATCATAGTAACTGAATTCGTTTCTTCATGAAAAAAAACAATAATAGTAGAAGCTTATTTTCTGACTAAAGCAAATCAAGAATAAAAGAATACTTCTTTCTCAGAAAAATGATCATCAAAAATCATTCCACAAACGAACGACTCATATTGATGCATAATTCTATCCCAATAACTATAACAGTTTTTCATCTTTCCATAACCAAACCTTAAAATTATGCCCATCCACCCAAACCGCTGCATTCTAAAATGGTGAAAGGACGAAAAGTAAAACCGATATACCAACCAATAACTACTTTCTTGAAGAAAATGTTGCAAATTTGTTAAAACCACATTAATTTTAATATAAAAGCTATGGGGTTAAATAACCAAATCACGTAATTCATTGGAGAACTAAGGAATCTCCAAAAACACATTTCTACCATGAAGTTTCATATTTAAAAAAAGAATTTTTTTCTTCTCTCAAGTAGAACACTGAACTGCCGAAAACCCCATCTTCTAAGAAGCAAATAAGATAAAAGTATAGAAACTCACTGCATTCACCACACCATTGTTTCTCTATAAAAAGACGAAAGTAAAATACCCCAATTGAAAAAAGAAGAAATTTCTATATTCAGAGGAAAAAAAATTACAGCTGCATTTTCAAAGCATAAAAAATTACAGTTCGACTATATAAAAATGATCAAAAAAATCATCTATATTCAGAGGAAAAAAATAAAGAAGAATCTATCAGCTGCATGTTTCAAAGCAGCCCAAACTATAAGCTTGTACATAGAAAACAATGTCTCAATTTCAAAAATGACAGCTCAATGCTTGAATCTTACCTTAAGCTCTATGTATTTTGAGTCTCTAAAATTACCATGGAAAGGAACAGGAAAATCAGAAATCCATGCCCATCATGAGAATATTAAAGTGAAAACTCCAAAAAAAAAAAAATAGGAATCATAAGAACAATTTTAGATAGTCGTCGGAGAACCTGAGAATCTCATCATGGTAGAAGAATAAAAAGAAAAACAAAACAAGGTTTCAGAAAGTGTTCCATGTTCATCTCATCCAATTCATCAACGGTTCAAAACAAATTACCAAAGCTCCATATAGAAATTTAACCCTTACATGCAATTCTTCAAACAGTGCAAAGTCTACAAAGCCCAGAAGCTCTCCACTTTGAGGGAGGTTTCCTCCAAATCTCCAATCTCAATCCTCACTGGACCATAATCCTTAATGGATGAGATTAAATGAGAAATACATACCACAATTCTGTAGCCATTTGCAAAATACATGACAACACTATCACAAAAGGAATAGAGCTATAAAATCACCATTCAAAGTTCTAAATAATCAAAAAATTAATCCCAAAGAGTCTGATAATTGTTATTTTTGCATTATCTAGTCACATGATTTATTGTCATATAGAAGACAATATCAATGATTTCAAGAACAAGAATTGTAATTTAATAAATAAATATAAAAAAACCCAAATTGTAAGTACAACAAGCTTTAAGTAGATCCCTATTACATTCTTTTTTATTAACAACCACAAATAAAAACATCAACTCAAACCAAGTCAATCAAGCCCCAATCACATACATCTTCAATTAAACATCTATTAAAACCTAAACATAAAAAAGAAAACACGTACCTCCTTCTTTCTTTACAGTCTTCAAACACAAAACCCTAATCAACATAAGAAAAAACAAATCGAAATAACCCAAACCCTAGAAAAATCTCATCTGAAACAAGACTAAGACGGAAAAGGAAAGAAATTCGACAGATCCAACCAGATTCGAGCCGTGAAATGGTATATAGGGTTTCATATTGGGATTTACCAGAGACTTCGCAAATAGGAGATGGAATAAACCCAAAAGGAGGGTTTTAGAAACAAAAACTGACTTATAAACAAAAAAAACCCTTAAAATCCTCCCCTAATTCTACAATATTGATAAAAAGAAAAAAAATCAAGGCCTCAGTTTTTATTAACAACCACAACAAGAGAGAGATGAACCCAGTTAGAGACTTACAAGTGAGAGATGGACAATGCAGATTTTTCAAAAAAGAATCTGCATGCACATATACATTGTAAGAAACAAATCCAAGGCCTCTACGATTGCATGTCCGAGAGAGAGAGAGAGAGAAATTTACCGGAGACCACAGGGGAGCACGAGCAGGGGAGCACGAGACGGAGTAGCGTAGGAGGTGGCTGGAGCAGGTGGCCAGAGCTGGGAGCATGGAGCAGGGGAGTGGGAGCAGAGAGCAAGAGGAGGAGAGGAAGAGAAAAAATGGAGGGAAAGAGAAGAGGGAAAGGGTCCGGCCCTAAATTGCCAAATACAGGGCATTTCACGACGCTTTTAAAAAGTGTCGTGAAAGGCCCTTAAGTGACGCCGTGGTTGGCGTGGCGCGAGCATCTATCCGACTTCCCGCCATGTCTTCCGCGGCATTTTTTTACATAGCGTCATGATAGAGTGCCCCAACTACGGCATTTTTTTATAAAACGCTGCTACAAATCCCTCCCACCATGTAATCGGCGGTGTTTCTATAGAAACACCATGGTTGAATGCCTGTCAAGGCGTTTTTTGCTAAATGCCGTTAAAAGATTGCCGCTAAAGGCCTATATTTTTGTAGTGTTTAGTCAGATTGGAAGGATAGTCCCCCACACAAAACAATAAACTTCATACAACAATGGAGGTAATCTGACCACAAGATTCAAGAGGTCATGTTGATCGTCATTACCATGCAACGGAAGACTTTGCCTACAAAAATGTGGGAATTTTGAACTTTTATTATGAGCTTATATAAGCAATAACAACTGGCCATCATAAGCAAATGCATTACCTTCACTTGATACGGTGGTCCTTCTAAACTTTAATCGTTCTTTAGGACCTTCTATTCTCTGGATAACAGCATCAAATCTACTGACATGAAAATTCAGTGAGCTATGAAGCTCAATAAAATCCACAGTCCATCTAAACTATTTTCCACATAGTACCCAACAAATCACAATATACAGTACAGTTCAATTCTCATATTATAATAATATGTAGAATAATAAAGCAGTAACAATATCATGAATCATGACCCAAGGTCACCCAGGGCTATTTAACTATATTCTGGGGTCTTTAACCCCTTAATGTTTTTCATTTTAATTGTTCATCCAATATCAACGGTGCTCACAAAACCAGGTTACCATCATAGGCAATCTACCATGTTTCACCTTTGCATCCTTTGACTCTATTAACTGGGCCTAGCCCCTTAAGTCTTTACTCTTGAGTTTTCAACTCAACTGTTAACCGACTGGGTCTACACTCAATTAAAACAAACTTTGAGTCCTCATACTCTACTCAACCCTAAGTACTTGTACTCAATACAAAACCCCGGGCCTTCACCCGCTTGCAAACATATCTTGAATCAGTACTCAATACAAAACATGGGCCTTTACTCATTTGCAAACATTCCTTCCTGATCTCAATCACTATGGGGTACTTGCCCTCACGACATATCTAATCAGAGACAACAACCATCTAAGTCAGCCACAGTGGGGACCTCGTCCTCACAGGATCTCTATCAAACAACACAACCATCTGACTTAGCCACAGTGGGGGCCTCATCCTCGCAACATCTCTATCAGACAACACAACCATCTAACACGGCCACGGTAGGGACCTCATCCTCACTAGATTTCTATCAGACAACACAATCATCTGACTCAGCCACAGTGGGGACCTCATCCTCACGACATCTCTATCAGACAACACAACCATCTAAATCAGCCATGATGGGAACCTCGTCCTCAAGGCATCTCTATCAGATAACACAACCATCTGACTCAGCTACGATGAAGACCTCGTCCTCATGGCATCTCTATCAGACAACACAACCATTTGACTCAGTCACGATGGAGACCTCATCCTCAAGACATCTCTATCAGACAACACAACCATCTAACTCAACCACGGTGGGGACCTCGTCCCCACGACATCTTTATCAGACAACACAACCATCTAACTCAGCCACGGTCGGGATTTTATCCTCATGACATCTCTATTAGACAATACAACCATCTGACCCAGCCACAATGGGGATCTTGTCCTCACGACATCTCTATCAGAAAACACAACCATCTAACTCTGCCACGGTGGGGACCTCGTCCTCACAGCATCTTGATCAGACAACACAACCAACTTATATCATCACAATCTCTATTCGGTACATACCTACCGACACAGGTTAATTCTCCCCTTAAGGTAACATGCTTGTGTTCAAAAACTCAATTCATCCATAGGTCCGTAGACCCAATAAAACCTTCTGTCCATAGAACCAATGACACCCTAACTCTCCCGACTATCAGTCACAGAGGAACCCCGACTCTTAATAGATATCGCCTCTCCTGACCTGGCCAAAGAGGAACCACAAACAACGTTTAACACATGTTAAGTTTTCTAACCGTATAAAATCCTCAATTAATCCAAGCCATGCTTTGAATAATTGAACCAGTTGAGCCTCGCACCCATTGACCAAATCCGAGGTTATATCGTCCCATGTGAACTTTACCAGGCCAATGGACTTTCTATCACCTTACAAGCGTTCATACAACATCACATCATACAAGGATCATTCCGAGATAGAACTTTACCAGGTCAATGGACCTTTCCATCGCCTTACAGGTGTCCAAATGACATCACATCACCAAAGGGTACATCACCACACTTTAAGATAGCCAAACCAAGCTTCCCAAAGGGTCCGATCATAATTCTTATCAAATCCCTAAACTGGTCACACTAGCAATCAATTGCCAGTGCAAGCCAATCGATTGCAACATCGATCGCTGAGCCAAAATTTCAAGTTGTTAAGCCTGAAACAGAGGTCTACCACCTCTGCTCAATTTCTACGCATCTCCATCCATTCCACATACATCACTATGGGTCTCTGAACCTTTCTTCATCCACACCACATCATGATAAACCATTCAACATTAAAAAAATTATAAATAAACGAAAAAATAGAGAAGAGGGAAGGTGATTTTACCTCCTACATTCGAAAGGAGACTCCGGATAGTGAAAAGAATGTCGTAGATACGTCCGGAGCGTCGACAAACTCCAAGGTAGACCCTCTCTCTCTACTTTTTCCCTCTAACTCACTCTCTCTCCTCTCTCTCTCTCTCTAGAACCGTGAGCAACACACAAAGAGGGGGTGTCTCTCGGTGATGAAGGAGAAATGAGGGGGAGGGGTCTTTATATAAACCTCTTGGAGTGATGATGTCATGGTGAGGTCACTATGGTGATGTCATGGTGGTGATGTCACCATGGTGATGTCATGGTCCTTTGATTGTTTGACCTTTTGATCAATTTCCGGCGAATCCCTGGTTTTTCACATACAGGACCCCGTAACTTCGCAAGATGATGCGCGACGGTGTTGATATGACAGGTGACCATACTAGGGGCAGTCTGACACCTGCTACGCGAATTTCAGAGAAAAATATTGAATTTTGACGGTAAACACTAAGTTCGGAAGAAAATTACAAAACCTACAAAATTCCTGGTTTTGGGTACTAAACATGCCGCGGTTTCGCGGTTCAACGTGCAATAGGACCGAAACGAAAAATAGTTGTCCAGACAGCTGACTGACACACGGTGATGAGTTTTGAAGAAAAATACTGGGTTTTACTGATAAACACTACGCACCTACACAATTTTCAAATCTCGTGGATTTTCTGGTTTAGTTAAGTATGAGGCTCTGTGGTTTCGCGAATCGATGCGTGGCGGAGCAGACATGACAAGTAGTCATACAGATAGCAGATCAGCACGTAGTGTGAGATTTTCAAGGAAAAACGCTGGGTTTTATCAGTAAACACCAAATACCAACACAAATTCAAACCCGCGGTTTCCCTGTATTTCAGGTACAAGACGTGTCGCGGTATTGTGAATTCAACAAGTGAAGTAGCCGACAGGACTACTAGCTGCCCAAGCAGTAGGCCGACACACCCTGTGAGAATACCGCGTGGGTATTTCCTTGTTTTACCAGCAAATATCAGACACCGATCCAATAACCAAAACCAGTAATTACACTCAAACACTTTCCCGGAATTTTACAGATTCCAATTTGGGGAAAGTGACACCCTAATATTTATAAATATTAATCTTTAATCAATTCTATTTAATTAATGGTCATTCTAGCCCAGGATTTTATTCTGAAAATCCTAATCGTTACAACAAACCTAACTGAGAGCCCCTCATTGTTCCATCACATGTGAGAGCCCTCATTTTTCCATCACTCATGAAAACTCTCCGCATTTGATCCCCACCCCCAATTTACCACACCATTATGACCATATACAAGTTAAACTAAAATCGGGCGACAAATCATTAGTACCCCACCACTAGTAAAAATCGGCTTATCTATCACGGTTTTGTATCTGTAATCATAAGTTATTAATCACGGTTATCACGAGCAGAGACAATTGTGATCTTTCAGCACCTAATTGAATGCCAAAGAAATAATCATGATTATTTATCAGTGATTATTGATGTAAATTAACCGAAATTAAACATTATAAAATTAGGACATTTTAAGGAGAACTTAAGATCACGGTCCTAATCGAAACAATGATTGCATTAATAAAAAAGATCACAAATATTAGTCATGATTGTATAATTAATATATGAGATTAAACTTTTCAAATATAAATTGTGTAGTGAAAAAAGATCATAGTTTCAAATGTAACGGTGATCGTATCTTAATTAAAAATTACCGGTGTTTGTAACCGTAATCTTCCTCCATTTACTTTATCAGACAAAATCATTCTTCATACTATGCCTACCACTTATAACTCATCACAAGAACTCTTAAATATCTATATAAATAAAGTAAAACATTCATTCACACACCAACTTTCAAATATAATACACTTTGAATTTCAAATCGGATAATAAAATTTATTTATTCATCAATAAAATAATATTAAACTATATCTTCATTAATAACAATAACAAATTTTGTTTTTATATTAAATAACAACAATTTGTTTAAAGTCTGATCAGAGCACATACACTTCTCAAGTATTTATCACTCTTATCAAAACAATCAATAATCTTGTCATTGTATTTTTATTCATTGTTGGTGATAATGTCTTTTAGGTACAACATGGTGTAGTAAGTACATTCTCAGCTATCATTTTCTTTGAGACACTATAGAAAAAGATAATGAACAGATTGTCAGTTATGTTTAATAGTAATGGTAGCTGAAATAACAAATAGAATGACTAATTAATGTCTTTACTTTAATATTTTAAATATTGTTTTTGTGAGTCTGTGCTTGCCTTTCAAACGACTCGCCTTGAATGCAATTGTCATTTCCAACAATAATTTTATCAATTAGATAAAGGTAGTATAAAACATAAATATAGACGTAAAATGTACAAAGGGAAGAAATTATTTACTCATTGAAGACTTTTTAAATTTATGAACGTGCTAATATGCGTTTTTGTAATAGATCCAACTAGTATACTGAAGATATTCTTTGAAGGATTAACCCAAGCACCAATGTTCTCTGCAGTTGAATAATAAATTATAAAATTTTATTTCAAATGAATACTTACCTTTCAAAATTAGTAACCATATATATATCATAAGTGACAAAATAACACGAGTACTGGATGGATGAAGAAACTCACTCAACATTATAATGTACAATGTGTATTTAATTGGTCATCATTGGCTAAGACTAATTTATTTATTATTAATATTTTTGCCCTATCAATAATTATTGCTTTTAAGAAACATATAGTACATTTAGACTTTTATTACAAACCACATTGAAATTTTCTTTAGGGCTCCCTTGGCCAATAGCTTTTGTCATCTGCTTTTATATTTTTATTACAAACCTAACTAAGATAAACTTCATTAATTCCAACCAAGAGACTATTTAAGAGCAAAAGTCCTGGCCCTTTATTACACGCACATCTAACTGTTCTACACCTAGAGAGTAGAGATTAGCTCCAAGAGAGTTTTGAAATTTTCAGAAGAGCTCCCTTTGGGCCCAACAGCCTTTTCCATAAGCTTTTTAAGGGCCCCAAGTTTCTCTCTCATTTTCTTCCCTTTTTCCTCATACAAGACTAGATCCAGACCCCTCATCATTCCATCTATAGTGAAAATCCCGCCTTCTATTCCCACCCCAATTCCCCACACTTCTGCGACCATCCGTCCGTTCAACCTTTGATCCCCGAAAAATGGACGGCAGATCATTGGTACCCCACCCATGACACTCTCGAACACCGAGCTCCAACCACAATGTGTTACAAAAACACCAACCGCGCTGTGGGCCAGGACCCGCGACTGTGGGGCCCACGATACTACCTTTCCCCTTCCCTTGGTCCTCTCTAGGAATCCATCTGGCAAACTCACCTTTAAACTGTCCTTGAGGGACCACAGAAATTGGACCCCACTCGCTTCAAGGGCTTCTGCCAAGGCTGCTTGCTCCTGGGGTGGTGGATTAGTCATTGTACCGAACCCTATGTATGCCACAGAGGCTGCTTTTGTCCGTCCAACCACGATAGGCATCCGCTCAGATCAGGATCCGATGGTTGCGAGGACATGACTGAAAAGGGTCCCACAGTGAGGAACTTTTGGAACTTTGACTTGAGATCATCAGTGATGGTAGGGTTCACTTCTTCAAAGGAATTAATTGTGACCGCAGCAGCACGTGGCAACATCTGGCCCATTCGATGTAGCATGTTCGAGAAGGGTGAGTCCACTTCTCCAGCGACAATTCCCTCTGGCAAATCCCCAATGCGAAATCCGGACATCCCTGAAATGAAATTGAGAGGTTCGTCTTCACGTCCAGCGGTAGCTGTGTTACAGTCACAGTTTAACCACATGAGTAGGAACTACCAAAACATTCTTAAGTAAAACGTGAATTAATCTAGATTTTTTTTTAATCTAGATTTTTTACTAAGGTCAATTTTTTTTTGCGAATCAGACACTTTGAAAGATTATCTTATAAATATATAATATATGACATATATTTATCCATAATTTTTCAAAACTAATCATCTTATTTTTTTTTATATCTTATTGGATATTTTTACATTTTGTTAATTAACTCCGAATTGGTCATTATATTGCTGGCTAAAACAACTTTTCTTTTCTTTTTTCGCAGTTTTTAGTCAGTAGGTCTTTTTGCATTCACTGATTAGTAGGATTAGTATATATCCCAAATTAGAAAAGGACACCTTCACGGATCCCACACCAAACAAGTGATGTTACACACTACCAATTAGGGCAAGCATTGCTTCCCAATGTAACCCATAATCATGCTAACGTTTTAGTAAACATTTAAAATACTTTGCAACGGCCATTCTTATTTTTTTTCAAGTGGAAAACGGACCATCGGGATTGGAATTGCCTTGGAGGGACCTACAGAAGTGTTTTTTTGGACGGACCACCAATGCAATTTTTCCAAAGCAATTTTTATAAAGGTCAAAAAAAAATTTCCCCCTAAATCAGACTCTATGAAAGATTCTCTCAGAAGTATCTATTATATAAAATATATTTATTTATAATTTGTTGAAACTAATCATCTTATATTTATATCTTATTGGATATTTTTATAATTTCTGTGTTGGAGAAATAACAAAATAACACCGACGAAAAATAATAAACAAACATACACACAAGGAAAAACACAAGAGATATACGTGGTTCGGCAATAATATGCCTACATCCACGGGTCAAGATCAGATTGTTTCTTCTTTATTAAGAGAAACCTTTAGAACTCAATACAATATTGTTCTTCTCTCAGATTAAATCTCAACTCAAGTCCAAAGCCCCTTATATAACTCACTCAAGTCACATTCTCAATGAACCCTAAGAACAATCCATATCTATCATCCCTTCAACCTTTTTTTCAAGCTCTAGTATGCTTAAACTCTTTCTATTATCTCTCTCTATGCAACTACCAGAGCTCTCCCGGAGAGTAAATCCGCTCTCCCCTTACACCCATAATCCGCTATTTTTAGACCTAAACTTGGAGTCCTAGACAATTAGAAAGTCTCCTCTCGCAATAGGAGTTTCCAAAATAATACAAGACTAAAAATCCCGCACCAAGAAAAATTCTCGGCACTACACTGACCGATCAGCGCACCCTGACCAAACGATCGGTCACCACCACCGATTGATCGGCACCTACTTGGCTGATCGATCGACCCTCATGATGTTTTTCTAATACGAGCTAATCCTCACAAATCTCTACCTTGACGAGAATTCCGTCACACCACCGATTCCAAGAGAGTCAATTTGCTAATCATCAAGCAAACCATCAAGGTAGAACATCGCGTCACCCACATCTGTGAGCTCCTCCACCTCGAACTAGAATCTCTCTCAAAATTCTATCACCCCATTTATAATTACCGCAAACCTGTTTGCAAATACCGCAAACAACCGTTTGGCTTACCTGTCTCTACACCATCTGGCAAAGAGACCTACCAAACAACCTTTTACCATACATGTTTCTATATCATCTGCAAAGGAGACCCACCAAACAACTTTTTGACATACCCGTCTTTACACCATCTGCGAAAGAGACATACCAAACAACAATTTTGGCCTAGCCATGCGAAAGAGACCCACCAGCTACACACACCCTCGAACCCCCCGACAAGTCATTCCCTGGATTCAATAAAACCTAACCAAAATTCATGTGTATCCTGAAAACCCGTCCTCCTTTCTAGAAGAACCCTAGACGGGGAAATTGACCCATCTTCTCCACCAAAAGCACTTCACCTTCTACATCCTTTTGGAAACCCACCAGAATATCCTTCTCTGCCTCGACTACAAAAGAGATCCTAGGTGAGCTTTCTACACGCCGCATAATATCTGGTATCTGATTCCTGCAGACCACGTAGTAGCTCTACCTACGCCCGTATTCCATCCAGGAGATACACAACCACATTTCTTCTCCTTCATCAAAACTAAGGATTCATGCTTTCTCCCATTTATTTTGATCACTCTACCTCCTGCTGTGTAACAACAGTCCAGGGAGTATCACTGTCCAAGTGAAATTAGATTTCATCGCGACATGGGGATACTGGCTAACCTCCTAAAGTCCGACCTACTCCATCAAATGAAGCCCCTGAATCTAATAACCATTTTATTAGAAAAATGTCCATACTATTGGAGACTGTGAGATTATATCAAAAGTATCCCTCCATCTTGCATTATTTCAGCAGAATGAAGCCCATTTTCTGTTAAAACTCTTCCACAGAAAGTTGTCCAAACAAACTTGCGGCTCTGATACCAATTGTTGGAGAAATAATACAATAACACCTGATGGAAAAGAATAGCAAATACATACACAAGGGAAAACACAAGAGATATACGTGGTTCGGCAATGACCTGTCTACATCCACGGGTCAAGATCCGATTGCTTCTTTTTTATTCAGAGAAACCTTGAGAACCCAGTACAATATTGTTTTCCTCTTAGATTAAATCACAAGCCAAGCTCAGAGCCCCTTGTACAACCCACTCCAGTCACCTTCTCAATGAACCCTAAGAACAATTCTTATCTATCATTCATTCAACCTTTTTCCCAAGCCCTAGTATGGTTAAACATTTTTTATTATCTCCCACTTCCTATGAAAACTACTAGGGCTCTCCTCGAGAGCAAACCCGCTCTCCCCGGGAGCCCTAAAATATTCACCTTTTTCACATACCATGACCTTAACAAACTCTAGACACATAATCCCTTATTTATAGATCTAAACTCGGAGTCCTAAACAATTAGAAAGTCTCCTCTCGCAATAGGAGTTTCCAAAACAATACAATACTAAAAATCCCGCACTAAGAAAAATTCTCAGCGCTTCACCGATCGATCAGCGCACCTTGACCGATCGATCAGTCACCGCCAATGATTGATCGATGGCAACCTGGCCGATCGATCGGCCCTCCTAATGTTTTTATAATATGAACCAATCCTCACATTCTGAACTCCAAATTTTTATTTTTATATCTTATCGGATATTTTTATAATTTCTGAACTCCAAACTGCTGACTATATTGTTGGCTAATATTTTTTTTTTCGTAGTCTCTTGTTAGCATGTTTTTTGCTAGTACTCTCTGGATAGCAAGATTGGTATCCGTTGTAGACTATGAAAGGGTGGAGATTACAGTCATGTACACCCTCACGGGACTAGATCTCGAACCAAACAAGGATGTTATGCACACACTACGATTAGGGCAAGCATTGCTTCCTACTACAACAGATAATCACGCTATGGGTTTTAGTTAGTGTTGTCAGAACCAGACCGACCGGTCGAACTGGGAACCAGCCCCTCGCCAGTTTCCAAAACCCACAAAACCGGGATATTTTAAGAACCGGTGGGAACCGGTCAAAACCGGTAGAACCGGTTGGGAACAGACCAGAATCGGTCAGAACCCAAAAATTTTAGGGAATTATTTTTTCTTAATTGTTTTTTAAGTAAAAAGTAAATGGTCGAACCGGACCGGACCGGTGGAACCGGGAACCGGCCACTCTACCAGTTCAATACCCGGTCCGGTTCTAACAACACTGGTTTTAGTACACATTTAAAGTCTTTGCAACTACCATTCTTATTTTTTCCAAGTGGAAATGGACCATCTTTCAGTATACATTTAAAAGTTTTCGCAACTACCAATCTTATTTTTTTCCAAATGGAAATGGACTGGTAGTGCCTTAGAAGGACCTACGGATGTGTCTTTGGACAGGACCACCAATGCCAATCAATGGAGTCACGTACTATTTTTTCAATGGAGACACATTCTATCATTGAAATGGAAATGCAATTAATAATTGGCGGTACCTTTTTAATTAGTAGGGGCGCAGCTCGGGGGAGGGGCCGTGGCCTCCCCAAATTTTTTGGAATTCTCTCTTATGGTAGTGTGAAATATTGGGCCGTTCAAAATATTTTAATTTTTTTTTATTATAGTTGCCCCCCTCCCCCCAATCTTTTTGTCACATAAATAGTTGGCCCCCAATGGAGTCCAATTATGCCCTTGAGGTTGCACATGTCCCAATTGACACACCTTAGGAGTTAGTGAATTTTAACTAGAGTAAAGAAATTTGATATTTATTTTTAAAATTACCAAGGATAGGTGGGTAAATCTTAACCACAGTTAAGGAATATTAATAGGGATACTTGGCGACCTCAAGGGCATTACCGAGAAAAAAAAACTCGAAAAGAAAAAAAGTACCCCCAAAAAAAAATTTCTCAGGCCTACGCCCCGAACCCCCAAGTTCCATACCCTCAATCAATTTTTTTTTATACATGTATTTTACCCCCAATGAAAAATTCCTGGCTCCGCCCCTATTAATTAGTTTGACAAATAACTATAATCTTGAGTTGCGTCTTTGGAAGATTGCGACTCCCGTTAGCATATCTATACTTATTTTATGAAACCAAATTCGCTACGGTTATCACCGGATTTGGCAAATCCGGACCAATTAGTCCGCCCACACTTGTAAGGGTGAGACCTATAATCTATGTGTGTTTAAAGGTCAGGAAGTCTTGTAAAGTTGTTAATCGGCACAAGGCAATAGATCTTGACCTTTAAACACTAAGGACACACCCAAGAGGAACCAAATTGTCTCTGATCTTTCGTGTGGCCTTCCCCGTCTTCTTGAAGGTTTAAAGGTCAAGATCTCTTGCATTATACAGATTTAACAGGTGTAATTAACTGTAGTTGAAATCCTGATCTTTAAATTCCATGAACCACACGAAAAATCACAGAGGATATGGTTCCGAAGAACACAATGATTAACTTCAAACTAGAAATGAGCATAAAGAAGAGGAAGTTCCAAAAAAAATTACCATGTGGTCCAATACCAACCATACGGCGAATAAGGTCAGTGTAGAAATGAGCGGAGAGAGAGAACTGGCCAGCTATCCAAAAAGAGACCCACGGGACCTTCATCTCCTCCGCCATCTCTCCGGCGAACCAAAGGAAAGCATCACTGATGACGCAGCTGATCTTCTTCTCCGAGAGCCCTCTCGTCTCCTCTATGGCCACCTCTATAACTCTTTTAAAGTTTCCCGGCGTCTCCTTCATGAACAGCTCGACACCCTCGTCCGGCCTCCCTGTAAACACGTGGTTCTCAGGAACCCCGTCTGATACATTGTAGGCTTTTAGATTATCAAGATGGTCGGCATTGAAGATCGAGCTATTGGATTTTGCGGTGCTGAAGAAAGAGAACGTAACATCTGGGGCCGCAGTGGCTAACTTACGCACGAGTGTATGGAGAGAAGCAGCATGGGAGCTAAATGGGAACGCGAGGACGATGACATGAGGCTCGGTTGAGCTGTTTTGCCCATCTGTGAGTGGCATGGTTTGTTCCGAGAGAGAGGCTTGGTGGGCAAGTTGAGTTTTTAGTTGGAAAAATGTGGGTAGTGCGCATGATGAGTTGAGGAGGTGGGCAGGCTTAAGTAGGCGGGCGGGGGACTCCTCATTGAGTGATCGAATCACAGTCAATCACGACATGTGTCTCTATTACCCCCCACTTAAGATTCACTAATCCTTAGGTTACTCTCTCCTTTCAAGATGGACAGAGAATTAGCATGACATCGAATTGTCTAGCCGTTACCAGAAAAATGGTCTCGGACTTTCACACATCATCCAGCATGAAAAATGGAGAGATATCAACAGGAGAGAAGTAAAAAAATATGAGAGAAAATAAAATAACCTTTTATCTTTCTATTGCCACATGTTGGATGATATTTGGATGCTGGAGACCATTTTCCTAACATTTGCCAAAGACAATGTGATGCCCATTAGCACAGAACACATGTCTTTCTCTACTCAATAATGAGATCCAATCATGACCAATTGTGATTGAACTCATGGAAATTTCAATTAACCCACAAGTCAACACATGACTCTTTTAACTTATTAACTACAGTTAAGACTCACTAACCCTTATGCTATGTTTGGTCATCGAGAAAATAGGTTAAAATATGGAAAATAAAAAAGTATTTGGATTTCTAAAATAATTTTAGTAATGTTTTGTCCAATTTTCTTTTTTTTCCATGTTTTTACTTAATTTCTCGGCAACCAAACATAGGGTAAGGGTTCAATAATTTAACATTAGTTTTTAGAAAAAAAGACTAACCCTAAAAATTAAAAATTCTTACTAAAGTTAAATATTTGTTTTTCTAAAAATTAAGGTGATATTGTCGAACCTGAAAGATTAGTCTTAATCACAGTTAATAAGAACTATGAAAGGACGTGTGTTGGCATATGGATGCGATTGAGCTCTCCCGAAGTTCAATCACAATTAGCTATGATTAGATATCTACAGTAACACATCTTTCCTGAAGTGAATTTTAAAAAGGGACGTAATCTTCTCCAATTGTAACCGGTTTTTCCAAAACCGGTTACACCCCTAAGGTGGCCACATTCCCCTTTTGACACATATTAACTATGGTTAAGATTCACTCACCCCTAGGGTTCACTCAACTATCATTGGTTTTTAGAAAAAATAATAAAATAATTTATTAACCGTAGTTTAAATTCATTACCTCCTAGGGTTAAATTTTTTTTAATATTTTTTTCTAAAAACCAAAGATAGATGGGTGAATCCTAGGGGTGAGTGAATCTTAACCACAGTTAAAAGGTGTAAAAAGGAACACATGGTCACCTCGGGAGTGTAACCAGTTTTAGCAAAATAACCGGAGAAGATTTCGAGTCTCTTAAAAAAGGTGCAGCTAGCATTACCCTAATTTTATATTTGTGGTGAGAATTATTCATGCCACCTAACTTATTTACGATAGTATTACATATATTGGTGAGAAGTCACCATCTAACATAAGTATGCAACGTGGTATATTGTCAGGCATGGGACTATCTTTAAGTAGGTGCCGGAAAAATTGTCTTTGACCCTACGTATCATTGGACATGTGACCATAACAAAAGTCATTTCATTTTCTCTCCATATTTTTGACTTCTTCCTACTTAATTTCTCACCATTTTTTATCATCACATGTCTAATGATGTGTAGAGCCAAAAACCATTTTCCGGGCATCTACTTAGAGATAATCCCATGCCACATCTTCATTCATGTTTGTCAACAGTAGGTGCCACTTGTCATTCGGTGGTTGTACATACAAAACATATTATGAATGGTTAATGAGTACAGTGTTTATTTGAGTTGTGAAAGGAGGTTGTTTAAGGTTCAAATTCACTTAAACTAGTAAGAAAATTAAACTAAGTAAGAAAACCGTGCATGCAAGGAAAATATAAAAAATAAAGAAAAAGTAATATAAAAAATATAAAAATACAAGTAACCCTGGATTGGTCCTTGCCTCTATGAACCCGAACCAACAACTTTATTCTTAACAACCTCCTTCCTTGATTTCAATGGAGCCCCTGCAATTAAGGGTGTTATTGAGCTGAGCTAAGCTAAGCTGAGCCGAGCCAAGTAAAGGGATGTTCAAGCTTGTTTATTAAGTAAACGAGCTTGAAAATCATGCTTAAGCTTGACTAATT
This sequence comes from Tetracentron sinense, assembly GCA_015143295.1. Classification (NCBI taxonomy): domain Eukaryota; kingdom Viridiplantae; phylum Streptophyta; class Magnoliopsida; order Trochodendrales; family Trochodendraceae; genus Tetracentron; species Tetracentron sinense. The sequence goes on along the minus strand of CM026559.1, from coordinate 25,019,691 downwards.
TATTAAATAAACGAGCTCGAGCTTTAACACACGAGCTCGAGCAGCTTTAGTCATTACATATAACTGTTAATTACGTTTAGATTTTACTTTATTATCCTCATATAGGTACAAAAAAATTATAGTGTTACCTAAACTTTTGGGGCGGCACGTGCGATGCATGTGAGAGAGAGGAAGGGAGAGAGACTGGGAAGAGGGACCTCATTGAGGGTATTTAAAAAAAAAAAAAAAAATTTGGATATAGAAACTTTGTGGGCAGCGAAATCTCACCGCCCGCAAGACGGGTGCATGGTGCACCTGCCTATACAAGATCAGCACCCATAGAATGGGTGGTTAAGCTTCGTGCTAGCCTGCCTAGCATTAAATGCTGGCAACAGGGCAATAATACCCCGCAAACACCCCTTTGTGTCAGTCTTTAGGGGACTAACATGTGGTTAGGGTTTGCCCTTACAGGCAGACCACATTCAGACTCTGCAGACAAACTCTATGAGTCTATCCATAGGGCAGTCAGTGACTAGCCCAGTCTGTGACCATAAAATGCCATGGCCTAACCCAGACTGTGACGATTGGTATTTTAATTAAGTTTAATTATACAATTAAAAGATTAATTAATACTTAATCGCATTTGAGTATTAATTTTGTAAGACATTGGCAAATGCAAAGAATTTCATGAAATTAGGGGAAAGATTATTGAACTTAAAATGTGTCAGGTAAATGTATCAAAATGATAAATTGTTATTGGTGGGTGGACCATAATATGATGAACACACTTACAACTTAGTGATGGTGAATGAATGATCAAGATTAAATGAGAATCAATGGTTGAGATTAAGTGACCCTAACCTAAGTATAAATACCCCCTTTTTTTTCTCAACCCTAACCCTAATATTACATCCTTAGAGAGAGAAAGAGAGTTTTGAAAGAAGAATGTGGAAGGTGGTGGGAACATCGACCTTTTTAGCAAGAAAGGTAAAGAAAAATCTTATTCTTGAACTCATATTTGACTCCCAATTTTTTTGTTTAATCTTACATGAACTTGGGTCTAAATTATGTTTTTGGGATAGTAAAAACCCAAACATAGTATTTGATTTCTAAAATCGTGGAGAAAAATTGTAAGAACTTAAAGTGAAAGCTCGAAAGACCTCCTTTCATGGCAGCCGTGCTAGTACAGTCAAAAATCAATCCACTTATCTTGTGATTTTACTTAGGATTGATGGATGGTTAGATTATAAATTAAATAAGCTTTCATATGGCTTTTGAATCACTCAATTTTGAGTGAAAAATGAGGGAGATATGACCAAAATACTGGAGTAGGGTCGGATTGCATTCTTATCAGAGGTTAGGGATGAGCTTACCATGCTCTACCCGAGAAAATCTGAAAAAAAACTCCAAAAAAATAGGTGAAATACCATAATCAATTGGAGATCAACTGGGAATCATTTTAGTGCTTAAAACCTTGATTTACTTACCAAAATCACTAGTACTATTATACTTTAAAACTAGGGTTCTAAGGATTTTGCTTTTTGTTTAATAGAACTTTTGCCATAGTTTGAACTCCTTGGCTTGATTACACTTAGGAATCATCACTGAACATATGACTCTATTTCTTTAGTTTCATCCTTGGCTTGATTACACTTAGGAATCATCACTGAACATATGACTCTATTTCTTTAGTTTCATGTTGATAATTTATTATTAAGTGTCTATGATTTAACTCTTGGGTTTCATTGTTGTTTTGATATAAACTTTTGAGAAGTTTACCCTAACCTAAGTAAAAATATGTTTAGTAGTGGAGTTACTTTATTTAATAGGATTTCCCTATATGTTTTTCATTGAACTATGAACTATTTGTTGTTTATCACATGAACCTTATGAATAGTTCTTATTATATAGTCCATGATATTTTTCATGTGTAACACACCACATTGGAAATTTTGGAAGAAATTTGGAGTTTTGGTTTGATTTCCATAACATTAACTCATGAAACAAAAAATGATGGATTTGTTTGGTCTCTCAAACGAGACTCTAGAATGCATATTGATAAGGGAGGGCACCAGCTGTGAGAGTGGCTCCGTTCCCGTATAACCAGATGGTCCTGGCATTACGCCGAAAAGCAAATAGGGCATTGTGTTCCTTAGGATGAAAATCCCTAAAGCCCCAGGAAGGACCTACTTGTGTGGGTTGAAAGAGTGTTGACCGAGCTGCAGGAAAATCGGTACCATATATCACTACTTTGCATTCTTGGACTCTTTGGAGAGGATTGTGGATGAAATACTAGTTCAGAAATTAATAATAATCAACCTTGCACTCATTTTTATATCATTCAAAGGGATTTCTCATATATTTCAACATATGAATTGTCAACTATATTCTTATCCTTAAATGACTTATTTAAATGCGCATGCTCATATAGTTTTGAAACCTCATGCAACTTTAGAAGTATTGTTTCTATGGAGCGTTGACTCACCCCTTATTGTTATTTTACAGATTTGAGCAAGAAGAAGATTAATTGAAAGCAAAAACCCTCGAGCTTGGTTTTACCATTTGTTTTTGGACATATACCTTTGAATATGTGCCTTTTGGACTATTGCTTATTAGCACATAAGCAATGTTATATGTATTGACTTGAGACATATTGTATTTTGGACTATGGGTGTATTTTGAGCCAATGAGGCATGGGTATTATTGATGACTGATGTGGGATGGATGTAATAGCATGATTGATGCCTCTTTCATTAGTATTACGATAATTTGAGCCAATGAGGCATGGGTATTATTGATGACTGATGTGGGATGGATGTAATAGCATGATTGATGCCTCTTTCATTAGTATTACGATAACGATACTATAAGATGATACTTGATGGTTGTAGTATAAATTGTACGAAATACCAAACATTATAACAGGATTTTTTTTTCTAAAATATAAAAGAACTTTGCCAAAATTTGTAAAAATAAATAATAAAATTGAACATGACTAGTTTTACTCCAAATATTTGATTATTCTTTGATCACATTCTGTTTGGTTTGGGTCATGACACAGACCAAGGGTTGGACCCATGGTCCCACCCTGCGTTGGTCTGCAGACTGACTAAGGTTAGACCCTGGATCGTAGTCCAAATAAGCTTTGGACTTGACCAGGCGGGTGAGACTCATGGTCTCACCCCTTCAACTTGTGAATTGACCAAGGTCAGTCCTTTCCCAGCTGACAGTCAAATACTGACTGTCATGTGACAGAGAATCCCTAATAAAATAGGACTCTCTGCCAACTTTGGGAGATCCCAAGATAGAGATCCCCTCTTTTCCTCCAGTAATAGAGTGCATATGGCACCCTATTTAAAAGGGGAAGTAATCTCTTCCCTTTTTGGGGAAGATAAGACACTTCCCTTTTTTTTAGGGAAGCCTTATCCTCTTAGGTTTCCAAAAAATAGAAACCAATTTGGAGTCCTTCAAGAAAGAGGACTCCCATGCATACCAGGTTTCCCCAAGAGAAGGAAAACCAGCTGTCTTGGATAGATGGCCCTCTCTAAGGAAGGTTGGCCTCTTTTGATTTCCTAAAAGAGAAGAAGTCAAAAGGAAGTCTAAAAAGGACTCTCCAAAAGCTATAAAAAGGGATTTTCTCACAAGAAACTTCCACGAAGCAGAGATACGAAAGAACCACATGAAAAATCCAGGAAGAACCAAGCGCAAAACACAAAAGCCAAGAATTGGCAAAGAAGATGAAGAAGGATCTCCCATCAATGGAGAATACCAAGTGAACCCCCAATATGGTCACCTCTTTTTTTTTCTTTTTTACAAAGACCTATATGAGGTATCTTGTAACGCCTACATAGGATCTAGGCAACCCCGTTGAATAAATAAATACTTTATTCAAATTTAATTCTTCTTTTTAATCAGAGGTACTTCCCCAAATCGGGAAGGTAATCAACAATCTAGGTTTACTCAGATTGCAAGGATAGTCCTCCATACAAAATAATAAACTCCATACAACAATTGAGGTAATTTGACACGCAGACAAAATTTACGCGTTACAAATTTCTTGCACGCCCGGTGGGACTTTCTTCTCCTCTCATCTATGATGGAGAATAAAAAATAAAAGAAAAACAAGAAAGGAAAGTGAGTAGTCCTTTCCTTTATTCTCTTATTGATTTTGTGCAGGATAATTGAGTCTGTATGTGTGCGTTTGGCGTACATCCTGACAATCAACCGGCGAGTGTATGTATCTCCGATTCGGAGCTCGGTGACTCATCCACTCACCTGGGCCGAGATAGTAGCAGCTCCAGCCAGGAGGGTCTGACTAACTAGTCAGACCTCTACAAAGAGGCCATGGTCACCAAACTAGGTCTCTGTTGAGGACGCTCCAGCCCATAGCAGAAGCAGGACCCACCCCGTCAAATCAGGGTGGAAAGAAAGTCTGATCGCCTAAATCAAAGGCAGGTAGCCTGCCCACATCAGGTTGTCCACCAACAGTAGGTCACCAGCCCGCGGGCATCGCAGAGAATGCAAGTCAGACCGCAGGTGCTTCAATAAAGAAGTGCCCATTCGTAGACATCTCTGTCTGCGAAAACCAAGGAGGGTGTACCCAACCGGGTGCACATAAGGCAAAGTGGCTCAACCACTTCGCAATAGGTCAGCTCAAAAGGCAGACCTATGTCCAGAAACCCTGAAATGGGATTCTAAAACTGTTAACCCTTCAGGGTCAACTAATGGAGCAAGCTCATTTCGGGCCCAAACCATGATCCAGTTAAGGTTTAAATGGTAAAAGCCCTATGGGTCGATCCTATGACAGACTGTTGAAAGCTCTCAGCCCAAGTTGGTTGTTGGAACTAACCCCTAAAAATTCTATCAATAGAGGGGAGATGCTGCCCAAATTCTCTCAAGGCAAAAGAACAAGGTCATTGGCTTAAAAGACTTAACAATAATTTTCCTAATGAAATTGGTTAAAAATAACAAAAATAACCAAGAATAGGGAATCAATAAATGAGAGAAGTCCGCAGACAGGAGTTTGAATCCGCAGACCCATGGTCAAAATCAGAGGGCAAGTCCGCAAGCCAATCCTGCAAACAGAAGGAGAAGTGGCCAAGGCCACTCCACGGGCAAGGGGTAATGCCCACTCGTAGACACCAGTCAGGGTCCACAGACCCAAAGCTCAGCCAGACCCAAGGGTCCAACCCAACATTACTTCACGAGCAAAGGGTCATCCAATTCCGCAGATAGTTCTAGAAACAGACATGAATCTGTGGACACAAGAGTCCACGAACAAGACCATCAAGAGGGAGAAGGAACAATAGATGAACTTAGGTCTATCAACAAATAGTTCCCTTTCTAAGAAAGAGATAAGTTAGCAGCTGAAAGCCAACAGAAACAGGGTCCCCCTGGGATAGAACTTGACAACTGATGACATCATCAATGATGTTATCATATCAAGAAAAGAAAGGACGAACTTTCAAATTTCTTCGAACCACGCAAGGGGCATTCACAACCGTGATCAAAGTCACTCGGCTGTTAATGTAAATATTAACTTAAACTAAGCACTAGCAGACAGGAACTTGTTGAACAGGCTGGGTCCAAATGCATTCAGAGGCGTTAATCCGATGACCTTCACAACAATGACGGCAACTATTCATCATCAACATCAACGGCCCTAATCCAAAGATGTCAGTCTATTCTGGAGCCGAATAAATATGGAACCAGAAAGAAGAACTAGAGCACCATATGACCCTCGAGTTAAAGTGTTGAATATAAGTTCGTCCCCCTTTGAAATGCCAAAGAAGAAAACTCCTGAAGAGATCTTCCAACTCAGAAACCGGAAATACCCCTCGGCTCCGCCAAAGAGAACATATAATTACCAGTCAAAACCAAGAAGATTTGCAAAATAGAGGTCATCTCCTATTCATTAGGTTCGGAGGTAATCAAGAACCACAGTGTCATACCCCATTATGAAAGGGTGTCCATTAATGTTGTTAGTAGAAGGGGCTATCTTGATCTAAAGCAGTTTATAATTTCGTTGTTCCAATGAACTAGTACACCGCTCGAGCAAAATCTCTCGAAAAGGCAACGCTCTCGAAAGTCAGCTGTTGTTATTTTTGCTACTTTGGACGAAACAGAATCTTCTAGAGCTGTTGAAACAATAGCTCCTGATCAAACAATTCCAAGATGAAAAAGGAACCATAGAAATCAAGCCAATGGTAAAGAAAAAGCCCAAGACCCAAGTCAGTTAGTTCCAAAACCTGGCATCAGCAAATCCCAAGATAGATTAGAATAAAAAACGACCCCAATAACCTCTCGAAGAGAATTGGGAAGAATCTCTCTAATCAAGGAATATGGCTCTGACAAACCGGTTATTCAATCAACCACGCCGGAATCTGTGTCAGATTTACCTCGACAAGTTTTCAATACACCCAACCCTTTGTACGGAATACCCAGTGCTTATTTCACAGAAGAAAAGTTTCTAAATTTGTTCCTACCACAAGGATCAACATCTGAGCGACTGATAGCGGTCATGATGGCAAATTTAGAGGGGAACAGAGGTCAAGAAAATCATCATTCGGCCTTGGCACCTCCAATATCAGGTGATCAAACAGCCACCTTACAGGCCCAACTCCGATACAAAGATGATGAAATTACCACCATCATGTCTTAAATGCAAGAATTGGGTACTCAATTATCAGCTCTCAAGTCTTTATCGACACCAGGACCGCACTTCTTGTAAAAGGGACATAGTAGTAACCAAGGCATAGCCCTTGCGTCTTTGATTCGTCTAGTGGTACCAGGAACAGGGCTAGTCCCGGACTAGGCATCACTCATAGGAGGGGTGTCACCATCTCTTCTTATTGCAATCGAAGAGACTATTCGCAATCAAATGCGAAAGGCCAAAGAAAAAGAAGAGGATGTTCGAATGATTGTGAAACCCTATCCGATTAACATCGATGCGGTTCCATTCTCTACAGGTTTCGTTCAACCAACATTCAAAATGTTTGATGGTACAGGAGATCTGAAGCAACATCTATCTCATTTCCTTTCAAGGTATGGATTAGCATCCAAGACGAGAGCTCTCTGTCTCCAACTCTTTGTGTAATCCCTAGAATGTGCTACTTTCACATGGTATGTCAATCTTGTTGAGGCTTCAATTCCAGATTGAAACACAATGGTGTCTGAATTCAGTAAACAATTCTACAATACTTAAAGAAGAGTGGGTGTTTCAGAATTGATTAAGACTAGACAAGGAGACAATAAGTCTGTAACTGAGTTCATTGCCTAATAGAGAGCCTTGACCTTCTCTTGTCCTCAAAAGTTCACTCAATTGGAACTCATCCGAATGTGCCTCAACAATTTCAAGCATGGTCTATCAACTACCCTAATGCTCAAAACCTTTGAAGGTTTCAAAAATTTGTGCACAAAAGCACACAATATGAAATACCATATAGGAAAGAGAAGGCAAGGTAGAGTCACTGATCGCCTTGAGTCTTCAATTGCCACAGTAGTAGTAGTTGAAACAAAAAAGACTACGCAACCAGCACCAGGTGCGTGTAGACCAACCGGTCGATCAAACAATGGCAAGAGACCAATCAAAATTAGTACTAAACCAGCTCAAGGTGGAGCTGGAAAACCACAATGGCAAGATAAGCATAACCCACAAAAAGTGTTCACCATTGAAGAAAGAATGAACAAAACATATTCATTCTCTGAGGACATTGTCGAAGATTTGTTTGAAGACCTTCTTACCAATGAACTTATCGTTCTCTCGCCAATGAACTGATTGTCCTTATCATCGTATAATTAGTTACAAAATAAATGACTATTTTGTACTAAAGGACATCATTTAACGACTTTTGGACAATAAAGAGATTGTCATTAGTCAAGATTTCCAACAGGCAGCTACATCTAACACAGTGGTAGCTTCAGAACCGCTTGATAAAGATAAAGCATCTTCAAGTGGCAACTATAAGCACCCAATTTTTACACCCCTTCTTAATTATGGTTAACTATCCTAACCATGGTTAATCTTCTCAAACCCTAGGTCAAACCTAAGACAACCCTAGTCAAGCCTTAGTCAAATCCTAGGCAAACCCTAGGTCAAACCTAAGGCAAACCCTAGTCAAGGCTTAGTCAAATCCTAGTCAAGCCTTAGTCAAACCCTAGGAAAAACCTAGGTCAAACCTAATCAAACCCTAGTCAAATCCTAGGTCCAACTGAACTTAAACCCTAGGTAAACCCTAGGTTAAACCTTAGTCAAACCCTAGGCAAACCATAGGTCAAACGTAAGCAAACCCTAGTCAAACCCTAGGTCCAACCGATGTTAAACCCTAGTTAAACCCTTAGTTTGACCCATGGACCCAAGACCCATTTCCAGACCCAAAGACCCAAAAAATAGAACCAAACCACCCTATGGGCCCAAACATAGGCCCACAAGCCTTAGATGAACATTAGTGGGGGGCCCATGCTCGAAATTTGAAAACCCAGATAATAGCGGTAATAACATTACCGTCATTACTGGATTTGGAAAAAGTTATAATGCCCTTCACCAATAGTGACTAGGTTGGACCTGTTTGGATAAAAACCTCTAAATTGTGATAATACATCTACCGCCATTAAGTATTTAACCTAGAACAGGAATAGCGGTACTAGCATTACCAACATTCCTAGAGTTTACGTAAAAACCAGGCTGACACCCCCTAAGCTCCCCAGTTGTGCCTCCCTTGTCTCCTACACCCATTTTCAAATACCCTAAACTACCCTAGGTCTCCCCTAGCCTATAAATACAAGCCCTCCCCATGCTTAAACTCATCCTAGAAAACCCTTGTTGAAACTCTGTGCATTCCGAATTCCAGCCTTCCTAGCCTGGTACTCCACCTAAGTTGAGACCAAAGGCGAGACAAGGAGCACCTAGGGACTTCCCCAGGCCTCCCTTAGTCGTGCACCACTGAGCACCGTCACCTCCACCACCGTGGGAGTCAAAACAATAGGGTAGGGTCTTACCCTGCCCCCTTTTAGTCTGTAAATAGAATTGTAAGCCCCTGGTCCTACTCCAAGGGCCTTTTTATTTCTGTTATTGTGTAGTATACCCAAGGACAGAAGGTCCCTTTGCCTCTTCATAGGCATGGGACCCACTCGAGGGAGCAAGCTACGGCCTCATAGCCTCCCGCGTGCATGGCTACTCCCCTGAGCTTCTAGGGCACCCTCAGTCCATGAGGGATCCCCTGGAAGTAGCTTGGTTCAGTCTCAGGGGGAGAAAATTTATTTTCTGGAAAAGTCCATAAATGGCGGTAAACATAGCACCGCCATTTATGGACTTCCCTATTCCAATGGCTCTAGGCCCATTTTAGTTAAGCCCTGGTCCATTCCAGGGCTTGCTTCAGATCTCTAGGACCTCATTCCATCTTCTATGGTCCTTCTAGGCTCTCCTAATTAGCTTAACCATGGTTAAAACCAACCAAATTAGAAATTTTTCAGAATGACGGTAAACACTTCACCGACATTCTGGACATTCTACTTCTTATTGTTTTTTGGCCTCTATGGACCCACCCAGGCCTGGCCAAGGGCCCAGACTAGGCCCAAGACTTGTAGCAAGTCCTCTGGAATACCCTCATGGGTCCAAGATCCTTTGGGCATCGTCCCTAACCTCAGTCATTGCTACAAAGTCACAATTCTGAAAAACAATCATAATGGCGGTAGTTACTCTACTACCGATTCCATTCTGTGAAATAATGGAATTGATGGTACTGTATCTACCGCCAATTCCAATGTTTCACATAACAGTGACCTTGCACAGGGCCCAGACCAGGTAGGAGGCTATTCTAGGCCCTGTCATATTACCTGGGCCCACCTCAAACCAGACCCTGTAAATGGGGTTAAACTTAACCCTAGTTAACTTTTAACCTTAGAAAACTTGGAAAATCCCAAAAACATCTAAAAAATACAAAGAGACCAAAAATCTGACCATGGACCTTGTAAACCACGGTTAGCAACTCTAACCATAGTTAGCTCTCCCCTTAACTCCGGTTAAATAACCCTTAGCCTACCGGGTTAACCCTTGGCCTATCGGGCCCAATCTTAGTCTACCGGACTAATCCTTGGCCTTCGGGTCCAAACCTTCTAAACCATGCACTTGGCCAACCCGGTCAACCAACCCTAGCTTCCAGGCTAGACCCTTAGTCACCCCGGTATATACACACACTTCCCTAACCTTGGCACGGGCTCATGTGTTAGAACTATGCTCAGTCTGATCTCACTCCTTATGAGTACGTAGGCAACCCAACTCGAGTTCGACCCTAGTTAGGACTTTCTTCTTTCTTAGATTAGTATACTCTAAACACTTAGGCATTTTAATAAACTTTGACATTAATTTGACTTGTACCTAAAGAGTAGGTAACTATTACAAAATGGAGGTCCCAAGGTACCTAACACCTAATCAATTATTACATAATTGCTTATGACAAATTGAACCAAATACTATTATTCCATCTTAATCCCAATATACGTAATAGTAATTATAATCGATTAAATCAAATCAGTTTCAATAATCTAAACCAAAGGACCCTAAGTCGTTGCTCTTAAGACCTGGTGATATGTTGAACCAAATGAAAACCGTCAAGGTCGTGTCCCTTTCCGATGGGCTAACACTAAAAGAGAAAATTGAAAAGTCTCATGGAAAAAAGAGACTAGTAGATGGAAAATTTCTTATCTTATAGAAAGGAGTGGATCTATCTTTTTCGAAGGTACATGAGTGGATCCATTTTACATCATAATAAAGAAAAATAGGAGGTAACCAGTTCGAGGTTTACTTGGGTGAAACGTGGTTTGCATGGTGTGTGTGGTGTCTGCATGGTTTGTGTACGTTGTGTGTTTCGTATAGTAACACCTTGTGGTGTTATTGTGTTCAACCAAAAAAAAAACCAATAAGTGGAAATCTCTCCTTGTACTCCCAAATTTTCACCCTTGATTTCAATTATTAAACGGTGAAGATCAGAACCGATTGGCTTTAGAAAAGACAATAAGCCAAGAATATTTGGGACTACGCATAGAGGGACTCTTACAAAAATACGGGATCTATTGCCAAGAATATATTTTAAAACAATGTAACTTTGGTTTTTTTTTTTTTTTTAACTAGCCTTAGAGAGTTTTAAAAAATGTTTATGGGGTTAGAAGCGCAATTAGAAGGCTTTGTGAGTGTGCCAGACTGTTTTGGTCCTGCGATAGCTAGACCAAATCTGATCCTGACATCAAGGGTTGAAGGGTTGATGTGGACATTTGGGCTCCTTAACGCAACTCTTCTCTCCCATGGCCGTACAAGAAAAGGAGGAGACTTATTTGGTTACTACATGTTGATGTTCTACACCAAATGGGTAGAGTAGCCATCTTCTCCCAGCACGATCAAAAGAGTACCATTGATTTCCAATTAGATCAGATCCAATTGGGTCCAGTCATATTTTTGGGTAGTCCATTTGACTAGTCACTTTGTGACCGGTCTCCAACCAAAGCCAGCAATGGCTTAGTCAATCCAACCAACTAGTCTCTATTGCCTGATAGATATATGCTACAAGCGTTATCAGGTCGTTACTCTGTCGAATTTTCCACATGGTTCACCTGGATATAATTTGATTAAGAAATAGTTTAATTAATCGGACTAAAAATCAGAGTTTTGGGACATTGAATTTAGATTCCTATTTTGGATTAAGGAAAATTTTGAATCCTATGAAATTTTTTTTGATATAATTAAATAATTAGAGACCTACTTGTGGGTAATTTTGTCTATTTGGAGACGGTTAGTTTCACTCCAAATAGAGAATTGGATTTTTTTTTTTTTTGGAAGGTAAGCTGGGGTTAGGCAGACCCCGACCAGATATAATAAAAAACTGAGGGATTACAATCTGTAGTATATCTTTCTAGACAAGTCGTCACGAAGTTCCCCAGGGATTTCAGCTAAGGAGAAGAGAAAGGAAGATTGATCTATACAATATTTAGCTTACCAGTCGACCGCTCGGTTGGTCTCACGCCATACATGAGAGATAATACAAATACCAAACTGAGCTAAGAGGTGTTTAGCAATCCTGAGCTCTTTTCTTCAACTCCAAAGAGGCTCTGATAGGTAATTTAGGCAGTCGACAACCCATTTGGCGTCAGCATGCACAAATAGGTTGGTGATGCCTAAATCTAAGGCCACTTGAAGACCATAGACTATAGCAGAGAGCTCCAGAAAATCAGTGGGGGCTAGAGCACACCCCATTACAAAGGCAGCACCTATATCGCCAAGGTTGTTCCGTAGAATTCCACCATACCCCGCTATAGAGCCCCGAAGAGATCCATCTGTGTTTATGACCCAAAATCCAGTAGACGGTTGAGACCAAGTACATGGCTGTCCTATCGAGTGAAAGAAGTTTGTAGCCAATCCCCAATTGAGAAAAAATTCCATGTTTCTAGCATTATCTTCAACGGTTTGAGTCGATTCCGCAAATCGGCTACGAGTATCAAGTTTGATCAATCTGAATAAAGAGTCCTCATCCTTGAAATGGTTTTTAAAGATTTTGTTGTTTCTTTCGATCCAAACATGGTAAATAGTTGCATTAAACGCCACTTTCTTCACATTATGGATAACACCTTTCCCTTTAAAATTTGTCATGATCCAATCCAACTCATTGTTCCAGCTAAGAATGTTTTGGTTGCGTTGTCCGCAACAATCAAGAATGGTTTGCCAAATGGAAGCGGTGAACAGACAATCGAAGAAAAGGTGTTGAGTATTTTCCGGGGATCTCCTACAGAATACACAGCATGATGTCAGAATAATTCTATGGTAAAGCATGATGTCGGAATAATTCTATGGCAAAGTAGCTTATCCTGGGTTTCCAAGTCCCCCAATAAAGTGAGCCTTGTGGATGTTAGAGGAGAACCAGATTAAGTCATGCCAAAGGATACCTTGTTTTGGCATACGACAGGCCTTCCAAGCGGTTTTGAGGGAAAACAACCCCGACACACTCGGTTTCCAAATGACTTCATCATCAGGTGGGTCCAAGATTGGTGGAAGTGGGGGGAGATCATTCCATACCTTTATGAGATTGGCAGATCGAGTTGGAGGAGGGTTCCACTAAGCATTGGTGATCAAAAAAGAGACAGTTACAGATTTAGGTATCCCATAAGCAAATTGAAGACAATGACCATACTGATCATGAAGGATGCCTCGCGGGTGCCACGGATCAAACCAGATCGAAGTATTACGGCCATTGCCAATAGAATAAACTATAAGGCCTTTCGCCAGCTCCCGACTTTGAAGGATTTTCTGCCAAGACCATGATCAATTAGATGGAATTTTGCAAACCCAGAAGTTTTTTGTTATGAAGAAGGTTGGAGTAGATCCAGTCAGTCCAAAGGCTACGTCAACGAGTGGCTATATTCCAAGTGTATCGCAAAATTGCGACATCATTCCAATCTTGAATTCGTCGGATTGAAAGGCCAATAAGAGACTTTTCTATGTTGATTAGATAAGCATCATATTCACACAACCAACTATAAAGGGTATTTATATTAATTACTGTCTCATATGATGAAGACATAAAGTTCCATAGGTAACATTGTAGGAAAATCATGCAAAGGTTGCATAGAGATATCATTTTCCGGTTCCTTGTAAACCTAATATTGTTCGAAGCCTCTAGAGTACTGGTTGGGCGCCGTACTGCATCATGGCTTGCACATGTGTAGTTCTATGAGATAGTGTGATGAATCTCATTCACAGAGAGTGGTGACTCTTGACTAACATGTGAGTATATGTAGCAAGTACATAATATTGAACGAGGTCACTAGTGGATATCCTATGGAATACACTGTCAGATTGTATTAGGGTTATCCATTTGACAAATTATCCTTAGACCTGAGAGGTTAACATCTTCTCAGACATTTGTCTATATGGCTTTGATGTGCCAATCGGCAATGTCCAATACACAGGACTAACTCCGGGTACGTTGGGTCATGTACACTATGTTTGGAGAAGTGTGTAAACACTCAATAAGGAATCCACTACTCCTTAATTGGAGATAATGATATCAAGGTGATACTTGTTGAACTGAACTGTTAAATCCAGTACTGGTGTTTTTCAGGTAAAACGGTCTTTATCGAAGTTGATATTTTCAATATGGAAATGTATATTTAAATATATATATGTCAGTTCTTTTCTAATGTTTCTTCAAAAGTGTTTTGGAGGTTCAGTTCATTGAAAAAGTAATCATGAGAAAGGGTTCTATTCATAAGCTAGGGACTAAGACAGTGGAATTGTTCCAATCCCGAAAGCTTACAAGTGATATCGGAATGTGGAAAGATTTATTTGTAAATATATTGTGAGATGGTACTTACAAGCAATTCTCTAATTTCTGGAGGTTAATCACATTGTGTTAATGGACATTAATTGTGATTGGTGGAAGTCCAGGGATATAGATAAATTTCTATAATCCTAATGGAGTATAGGAAAGGTGTTTCCTAGTAACAATGCTTCAACCAAAAAGGTGAAGTACTTGGTCCCACAACCGGAAATAGGAGATCCCTTTAGATCCCACACACAAGGACCTTCTTAAAGTATTTAATTTAATTATTAATTAAGTTAATTAATTTCTCTAAGTAATCACTATATGGTATAGTGAAGCTCTAAAAGGTGGAATCACATTGGATGTGAAAAACCAAATGGGTAGGACCCATTGGGAATTATTATAAAAGAATAATTCAAGTGACCAAGAGGTTTTGGAAACCCTTTGGGCGTGTGGAGTGGGACCCACCTAGGGTGGGACGCCCACTTCAAGGAGGAATAATAATTGTTATTATTTTAATTAGTTTCTAATAACTAATATCCTTATTAGATAAGGTTAGTTAGTTAGTTAGTTACTAATTAAAGATTCCCTAATTGTTAGGGATTCCATTAGTTAGTTACTAATTCAAGATTCCTTATTGGATAATGATAAGATTAGTTACTAATGGATAAGGTTGGTTTCTTTTAAGATTAATCCTAATTGGATTAGGAGAATAATCAATAAAGGAAACTATTGAGGAATCCTAATTGGATTAGGATAAGGTTAATGAATTATAATTGGATTACAATTCAAGCAACCAAGAGGGAACTTATATAAAGGATTGGATGCCCAGCCCTTTAAGATATATAATTCTCCAGAATTTTTTCTTCTCTCCCTCTCCTCAAGTTTACGCCCAACCCTCTCCCCCTTTGAGGGTGTACGGTCACCCTTCCCCTTCTTCCTTTTTGTTTGGTTTTTGATCTTGATGATCTAGAACAAGTTCTTTGAAGATCAAGATTGGATCTTATTTGATCAAGAAAGGTTCTTAGATCAAAGAAAAGAAGAAAAGATAAAAGAGCATGGAATTTGGAAGGGCTATTAGCTTCCATTAGAGAAAGCTTTAAAAGAAAAAGAAGGTTCGTGTGAATCGACAGGAGACTTGACACTTGTGAAGTTTTGCGAGTACTATTCTAACGTGGATTTTACTTAACAATTTCAAAGTCGCAAAGGTGAATGTTATTCTAACCTTCATTGAATAAAATCAATTAGAATCTTAGTCAGATCTTGGGATTCGATGTATGCCCCCCAAGAACTGTTTTTCTAAAATTAAAAGGAGGCATACTTTCATTGGTATCAGAGCCAGGGCTATGCTTCTCTTTGATTTTTGAGTTTAATCAAGATTTATATCAAGATTGCCTCCCCTATGAATTTTGGTAGCCCTAATGAATCAATCTTCTAAATTCTTGATTATTGGATAATCATTATTAGGCTTAAGGGATCCCCCTCTAGTTATTGAGGGAGTAATCAAGCCCTTAGAAATTAGTGTGATACTAATTTCAGTTTTGGATGATTTCAAAACCTCTCTTAATTCTATTAGGGATAGGTATATAGAGATATAAATTTGGTTAAAGCCCTTTAAGGATTCAGAGATCCTTTTTATATTAAATTAAATTTTTTAATTTATTCTTGTGAGCCCCGGGCAAGTTTTCCCTTTGATATATACCACTTAGATACCAATTGATATTTTGGCTAGCAAATATAGATGAGATTTTATTTATTAAATGTTAATTAATAAATCTCATGGTTTTAGACACCCTTACTTAAGTGTTCTTGAAAATTAAAGCTTATTTCGATTAAAATTGATTCATGGATTTTCGGATTTGTATTTGATTAGAAGAATCAATATAGTTTTGGTATTTCGGCCATAACTTTATGACCGTAAGTCCGATTTAGGTCCGTCAGTAAATCGTTTCGAAGCCGTCGAAAAGATCTACAACTTTCGTGAAGAAAGTTTTTTCAGAATCAATCGTTTTGAGGGTCAAAACTTGAGTCAAAAATCTAAAGCGGGAAAAGGAGTTTTCTAAATTAATTTTCCAAGAGGCTTTCAAATTTTTCCTAAATTCCATTATTTGATTTGAGAGCATGGGATGCTATTAAATCGTTTAATGGGCTATCAATTAATTAAATAGTTTAATTATTTGATTCGAGAGCACGGGCTGAGATTTAATTAAATTGTTTAATTATCTGCTTCGAGTCCACAGGCTATCATTTAATTAAATGTTAATTATGATATCTTTTATGGTTCCCTAAAAATTTTATGGGAATAATACCATAATTATTGTAGTTGATTTGGATCAATTACATGTGCTCAGAATGACTGCCTACATAGTATTTATAAGTTTTTATTTGATTAATAGTTAATCAAGTAATTACATAAATGCCATTGGTTGAGATACAGAGTTTTATCTCAAGTGAATTTTAATTGCTAGAGATCAATTATTTTATGGACATTTAATACTATTGTTTAGGGTATTATTTTATTTAATTGTTAAATCAAATAATCCCTAAAGCAGTTGGCACTTATGGAAAATTTTGAATTCACCTATTATTGATTTTGAATCAATATAAAGTGATATTAAAAATTAGCAATTTGCTGATTTTTATTTTGGTCTTTTAATAGTTATTAGATCAAAATAATATGGAAGGGATTAGATCCCTAGCCTAGCCGAATTTAATATGGTGTTTTCTATTTGTTTATCAATTGAGGAATGTGAGGATGAATTTTAGGGTTAAATTAAATCTCAGAGAAATTGTTTCTCTTAATGATTTTCTAAACATTAAAGGAAAATTGTTTTCTTTTAATGATGATCTAAAAGCCCTAAGAATTCATTCTTGTCATGCTTGTTTTCTTTGCTCTAGGGTTTTTCTATTAAATGTTAATAGAGACCTTAACTATATGGGAAAGAGTTTCCCTAAGGTTAACAAAACCCTTGTTGAGGTTATGGACTTTCTAAGTAATTTGTCATGCCATGTTATTATTCATAGTTGATGAATTGTTAATATATATTCTTGTTGAATGGTGGATGGGTTCCATGATCATGTCTTCTTCTTCTCTCTCTATTCTCTTCTCTTTCTTCTTATGAGTTGTACTCCCCTTGAGCACCCTATTTTGGGTGGTTTCTCAAGGTTTCTTATTTTGAATATGATGTAATCTTAGTATTAGGAGTTGCTGATTTTTCTATGGAGAAATCAAATTGAAGATCGAAGATGATGGTGATCGCATGGAGAATAAATCTTGGAAGGCGTTTTACAAGAGTAGTTGTAGGATTTCTAAGATAGCATGATCATGTGGACCCATTGTGTGGCTATATTATGTATTTCATGTGATGATTTTTTATAGCTTTTAGTTGCTTAGAAAAGTGCATAACCCTTGTGATAATGTGATCATCGTTTTTTGTGCAAATTTTCGATAATTGGATCAAACCCCACAATATGTGTCTTGTTGAAACATAAAAAGTTTGTGTTTAAATAAAACACATTATTATAGCCCTTTTAGACATGATGCATGTAGTCCATGTTGAAATTTTTACGTGGAATATGTTACTTGCATGATTATAAGATAATTGTGCCTTAATTGGCATAGATGTAAGCTAACAATATTCACGATTATAGGAAGTGCTTGATTGACACTTATAGATCCTAGTAGAGGTCTTAGAGAGTTGTTTAAAGACTTTCATAATTTCTTTTAGACTTAGGGTTGGTGAACCTTAATGTGCTAAAAATAATTCGTAGAGAATTAAAGGGTAATATAGTCCATTTTGACTTATGAGCTTTAGTGATGCACATGGACACTTTATAATTGTTATTTTGGGCCTATGGTGTTTGGTATGACCAATGGTCCATCATATGGATGTATGAACCATTTAAAGCCCACTGATGTTAAAAATGACCTTTGTACCCTTGGATTAGATCCATTAAGATTTCTGGGGCTAGTGGAAGTTCATTGGAATTAGTTTGATCTAATTAAAACGAAATTTGATTTATTATCATGTGATGATTTTGTATATTATTTTATACATGTGATACAATGATAAATATTGTGAATGCTTTTGATATATGCATTAGATGTATAATTTATTCATGATATTCTGTTTTCCCTCAAGAAAAATATTAAGTGAATTAAATGGGCTAATCTATCCTACGGGATAATATTGTCCTATGACCTTCCATTATCAATAAGACTAGGAATTAATTAGCCTAAGTCTTGTCTTGCCAAAAGGTATTGACATAATTTAGTCTGAGTTAAACTCGTAGAGCCTTATTTCTATAGTAGATAGGTTTGTGTATGGCCTGATAGGGAGTGTCAACTAAAATGGGGGCACAGCCCTACTTGATCATATGACGAACCAGAATGATGGGTTTCACTTAACCAAGGAACATGGTGGCTGAAACAGTGACAGTCATGTTGTCCTTGGAGGTCGCAAGAAAATTGGAAATCACTGATTTACATAAGGAGTTATGCATGAGATGCTCAGTGATGGATAGTTACTATCCACCTTGTAGTGCATGTGTGGTACTATCCTAAAATGGAAGATTGCATGTGTATTATAAGGCACCCAATGCTCATCAGAAATATGAAGTAGCATATTTCCTAATTTTATAGATTGAGGGGTCTATGAAATTTGATTGAATGATGAGCAATATCATCAAAGATTGACAGCCCTGATCTAATGATATTATAATGGGTGAAATATTATGATATATGTTTTAATTGTCATGTCATTCTATAACCACCTTACCAAGACTTTAATGAGAATCTCTTGACCAATTCAAAGTGTTTGGAATGGAAAAGGAATCTCAAGTTTGTGCTTATCATCTAAAGAATTGCCTAAGTTCTCACTACTAATAGTAAATGTCATTTGAGATGTTTACAGAATACAATAGGGCTGCTAGGCAGTTTACTATATAAAAGGACAAGTGGACACCAAGTTGACTAGGGAAACCCAGTCACAAAGAATATGATAGAGATCAGTGGATTCATAAATCCCAATTCTTGGTGCTGAGATAAATTGAAATAAATTTATGGGATTAGAGGATATGATCCTCGACAAACTCTCGAAGTCCTTTAATATGATTATGTTGAACAAGTAGGAAATCAGATTGTCTGAAATCCCACATGTTGCATATGGCTAAGAACCTTTGAAGAGTTTAATGCTACTTGCAAAGATGTTCAAAAGAATTGGATTTTCAAAATCCCGATGTAGAACCCCGGAAATTCAAGTTCACTATACTATGAATAGTGCCAGTGAAAGGTGCCCTCGTATGGTATGTGTGAAGGCCTAAGGCCTCCCATTGTGTTCTCGATATTATGATTAGTCAATTGAGGGTTTTAGGTACATAGTTTGAGTCGTAAAAAGAGAGTGTAAAGATACTCTAAGTAGGTGAAATCAAGGGTACAAATACCCTAAGTGTTTCAATGGGTTGTTGGTGAATAGTGCTAGTGCATGAGGCATAGAGAGGCCGGAGCCTCTCATGCATGTCGGTCTGAATTTAATGATCATTGAGGTGGGTTAAAGACTTATGGAGAATGATTTATGAGGTGTCAGTAGGGTGTTGGACACAAGGGGAAAAGAGTGTGAAAACACTCGAGGTATTCTAGGTGTCGAAAAGGTATGTTTCCGCATTTACCTCAACTTTAAAGGGCTCTAGTTTAGTCATAGTTGCTCAGAATTGATTAATTACTGAATTTTTGGAAAGGTATTAGAACCCTCTTCAAGGTTCATGTTGATCACTTTCCCTGATTTTGAGTCGGGGTTGAGTCAAAAGTGGGATTTCCAAAATCGGGTTGGCTGCAAATTTGGGCTGTCGCAACCCATTGCAGACCAGTCAACTTTAGGGGTATTTTTGTCTATGAATAAATAAGAATTAGAATTGTTTTTAAACATGAAAGTTGTTCCTCTTCAAAAGACGAATCCAACGCAAGTTGAATCGTCAAAATCGGAGCACCGAGTCAAAATTTATGGCCAAAATACTAAAGTGCGTTTTGCAGCACCAGTCAAGACCGAGAGATCGGTCCACTACCGGTAGATCGGTCATAAGCACCGATCGATCGGTCCACTACCGGTAGATCGGTCATCTATCGGTCCTACGCGATTTTCAGAATTTTTTTTAGAGGTTTTTTGGTCTTTTGGCCACTCCACCCTTATTTTTAAGGGTTGGCTCGAGCTAAGGGTGTTCATAAACACCCTTAGCCATATTTTGAGAGGGAATGAGATAGGAGAGAAGAGGAAAGGGGTTTTCCAAAACCTAGGCTTTCATTTGGGGAGAAATCAAAGGGATTAAGACCCTAGATCAACCCCAAGCCCGTTTTCTTCAAGATCAAGGCTCAAGCATTCGAGGAGCTCGTGATCCAAGCTAGGGCAGCAGCTACACGGTCGTTTTTGAAAGGGGTTTCTTCCTCATTTCTTCAAGGTCGGTACTTCTTGCTACCCTCCTAGTTATAGTTCTTCTTTTCCTTTATTTTCTTTGTGTTCCTTTATACATCCATGTATTATGAGATGGGTTGTGAATGGTGAATGGTGAATGGTGAATGAAGATGAATGTGGGCGATTGGATGCCGTGTGTATTGATGTGATGGATGAACGGGGAGGGCATTGTACCCATAATGAACATACATATGTGATGTGAGTAAAACCCACCTAGAAAAGCATGTTGTAGGGTTAATAAATAATGAATGCACCATGTTTGATGAAATGCCAAGGTGAATAAAATGAATAATAAATTAAGAAAATGCATGTTTAAGGTTTATGGAAATTGCTACGGTCATGATAGTGTGATTGTTCGCTTTCCCTAAATGATATGAATATTAAATTGCTCAAATCATTGATGTTATGTGTTATGAATTACTCAAATGCCATATTTAATTCCAAATGCAAGTATGCACACGACCTCACGAGCACGCATACATGACATGATTTATCATATTTTCAAGAATGGGATTTAGAGATGGGGCATATCCTACGATATGTTTTACCTCGCTTTTGGCAAGGACAAGACAATCATGCATTTTCATAAGAATGGTCTCCCTTCCCTCGCAAGTGCATCTCACAAGGACATCTCACAAGTGGAAGGATAAGCATGAGCATTCTAGGAAGAAGGGTCTCCCTTCCCTCACAAGTAGTTTACTTTTCCGAGTAAGCATGACATGACATAGCATGACAATCATGAGCATTCTAGGAAGAAGGGTCTCCCTTCTCTCACAAGTAGATTACTTTTCAGAACAAGCAAGCATGATACACGCTTGGCATGACATGACACGCATGATACAAGCATGACACGCATGACACGGTAGACAAGGTTTCAAGCATAAAAAGGGTAATTTCAGTCAAGTCAAGTGCACAAGATTTCAAGGGTTTTACTGGCTTTTATGAATGCAAACATGATGAATTATATTGCTTTACTTTATTGTCATGATATGAATCATTCCGGCTTTATATGCGTGAATTGTTTCCTGCTTTATGTATGCTATCCGTATGCTATGACTGTTGGTTAGTGCTTGGTACCCACTGAGTATTCCATGCTCAGCCGTACTTCTTATGTCGGCAGGTGATGGCGGAGCAGCTGCTCCTTTTGATGTCTGTGCTCCGAGTCCTTGGGTGGAGGAGGAGTACGTCGAGGAACCTTTGGAGGAACCTTCAGTAGAGGGTTACCATTAGGTGGTTGTAGATTCTGAGTGAATAGCTGTGGGTGAGATATACATTCATGTATTTTGGCGGGCCTGTCCGCACTTTCTTTTGGATTCCTTTTGTGTAAACTTGGATTCGTATATACATAGAGGTTTGTTTAGACTTCCGCTGTGCTATGTTAGAGTATGTTTCCGCTGTTTATATCCTCTATTGTATATGCTCTGTGGGTTTTTGCAGGTTGGTTTGTCAAGCAAGTCATGTAAGCCATGATTAGTCGTCCAAAGTTCACTCTAACTCCTAGGATGGGTTTTGGGTCGCGACACCCGAGCATTTATGCAAAGGAAAGAAATCCAAGATTTTCCATTGGAAATGTATTCTAGTAGTATGGACAAAGGCTCTTCTGAGAAGAAAGGAAAGTATAAGGATTGTGCTTCATTGTGAAGCAATTGGTCATTGGATACAGGACAAACCTTTGGAAGGATTATCCAGATTGTATACTCATCAAGTCCAACTTAATTGTTGGAACCTCCAGCTCCTAATGCTTGGTATGATCTTGCATAAGTGCAATATTTGAATGTTTGTTAAGGAGAAGGAGAAATCTAAGAAGATAAAACTTCTACTTGGGAATGGGACAAAAGTTGGATGATCATAACCACATGAATCTTCCATTAAGAGGTAGCTAACTTTATTTCACATTCTTTGAAAAGTTCAAGGAATTCCGCATTGAAATAAAGAAACAGCTAGGTAAGTCTTCCATGATTGAGAAGAGTACCTCTTAATAGAAATTTCATAATTTACTCTCATTACATCTGTCTCAGATAATTCTCATAACAAACTATAGCATGATGGTGTTGTTAAATCGAATTATATTGGATATGATTTGATAGAAGATGAGCTTGAGATTCGCATTAGAGATACTTAATCTCTATTCCTGGATAACAAAAGATATTTGTAAACAGGAATACAAGTTTCCTAGTAGAGAAACTGAATCTAGAATTGTTCTAGAAGCGGAAGCCCAATAGACCAATAATTATGAGAATTGATAAAGATCAACTCTCTACTCTCACTATACCTGAATAGTACACTAGAACCCACAGGTCCCAGAATCTGTAGATGGACTAACTTTTATTTTGATGAAGTAATCAAACTGTTTGATTTTCATCTAAGAATAAAAGTATCATTTGTGTGCAAATTGGTTAGTGGGAGCATAATTACTTTCCTGGCTCTATGCAAAGATAATATTCTTTTCATTGCGAATGAAGTATGAATATTATTCTTCTCTTAGATTTGATCTATCAATTTTTAATAAATGACAAAAACTTTAACATCATGTTTTCTTAGTCCTAAATGGTTTAGAGACAAAAAGAAAATGATATTATTATTCTTCCAATAACAATCATGTTTTTGTACAAGTAAGATTCCAAGAAAAGAGTTTCTACCTTTATGGAATGGAATCAGTTTCTCTTGGATATGTGATATATTGAGAAAGTTTACTTGTACTAGACCGGATATTCATCACATGTTGATGTGATAAGATATTGATCAGATTAGTCCGGAGCATTGCATAATGGTAAAGCACAAGCAAGTTAACTTCAGAAAATGACTGTTGGACAGTATCATTTTTGTTTAGTCTTTTAAGACTATGGTTAATGATAATAAATTTGCAAGAGTTGCAAGTGTTATTACATCACTACAATAGTTGTGGTAAAGCAGACATGACAGACCCATACATATTAAGTTATGTCTCAATTGGTGTTTGAGAAACATCACTGAGAAGATGGGTATTACATCTAATTGGCTTAGAGTGCAAGTGGGAGATTGTTGGACATATATGCCCTCGAAAGCCAGTAAGAGACTTTTCTATGTTGATTAAATAAGCATCATATTCACACAACCAACTATAAAGGGTATTTATATTAATTACTGTCTCATATGATGAAGACATAAAGTTCCATAGGTAATATTGTAGGAAAATCATGCAAAGGTTGCATAGAGATATGATTTTCTGGTTCCTTGTAAACCTAATATTGTTCGAAGCCTCTAGAGTACTGGTTGGGCGCCGTACTTCATCATGGCTTGCACATGTGTAGTTCTATGAGATAGTGTGATGAATCTCATTCACAGAGAGTGGTGACTCTTGACTAACATGTGAGTATATGTAGCAAGTACATAATACTGAACGAGGTCACTAGTGGATATCCTATGGAATACACTGTCAGATTGTATTAGGATTATCCATTTGACAAATTGTCCTTAGACCTGAGAGGTTAACATCTTCTCAGACATTTGTCTATATGGCTTTGATGTGCCAATCGGCAATGTCCAATACACAGGACTAACTCCGGATACGTTGGGTCATGTACACTATGTTTGGAGAAGTGTGTAAACACTCAATAAGGAATCCACTACTCCTTAATTGGAGATAATGATATCAAGGTGATACTTGTTAAACTGAACTGTTAAATCCAGTACTGGTGTTTTTTCGGTGAAATGGTCTTTATCGAAGTTGATATTTTCAATATGGAAATGTATATATAAATATATATATATATGTCAATTCTTTTCTAATGTTTCTTCAAAAGTGTTTTGGAGGTTCAGTTCATTGAAAAAGTACTCATGAGAAAGGGTTATTCATAAGCTAGGGACTAAGACAGTGGAATTGTTCCAATCCCAGAAGCTTACAAGTGATATCGGAATGTGGAAAGATTATTTGTAAATATATTGTGAGATGGTACTTACAAGCAATTCTCTAATTTCTGGAGGTTAATCACATAGTGTTAATGGACATTAATTGTGATTGGTGGAAGTCCAGGGATATAGATAAAATTCTATAATCCTAATGGAGTATAGGAAAGGTGTTTCCTAGTAACAATGCTTCAACCAAAAAGGTGAAGTACTTGGTCCCACAACCGGAAATAGGAGATCCCTTTAGATCCCACACACAAGGACCTTCTTAAAGTATTTAATTTAATTATTAATTAAATTAATTAATTTCTCTAAGTAATCACTATATGGTATAGTGAAACTCTAAAAGGTGGAATCACATTGGATGTGAAAAACCAAATGGGTAGGACCCATTGGGAATTATTATAAAAGAATAATTCAAGTGACCAAGAGGTTTTGGAAACCCTTTGGGCGTGTGGAGTGGGACCCACCTAGGGTGGGACGCCCACTTCAAGGAGGAATAATAATTGCTATTATTTTAATTAGTTTCTGATAACTAATATCCTTATTAGATAAGGTTAGTTAGTTAGTTACTAATTAAAGATTCTCTAATTGTTAGGGATTCCATTAGTTAGTTACTAATTCAAGATTCCTTATTGGATAGGGATAAGATTAGTTACTAATGGAAAAGGTTGGTTTCTTTTAAGATTAATCCTAATTGAATGAGGAGAATAATCAATAAAGGAAACTATTGAGGAATCCTAATTGGATTAGGATAAGGTTAATGAATTATAATTGGATTATAATTCAAGCAACCAAGAGGGAACTTATATAAAGGATTGGATGCCCAGCCATTTAAGATATATAATTCTCCAGAATTTTTTCTTCTCTCCCTCTCCTCAAGTTTACGCCCAGCCCTCTCCCCCTTTGAGGGTGTACGGTCACCCTTCCCCTTCTTCCTTTTTGTTTGGTTTTTGATCTTGATGATCAAGAACAAATTCTTTGAAGATCAAGATTGGATCTTATTTGATCAAGAAAGGTTCTTGGATCAAATAAAAGAAGAAAAGATAAAAGAGCATGGAATTTGGAAGGGCCATTAGCTTCCATTAGAGAAAGTTTTAAAGGAAAAAAAAGGTTCGTGTCAATCGACAGGAGACTTGACACTTGTGAAGTTTTGCGAGTACTATTCTAACGTGGATTTAACTTAACAATTTCAAAGTCGCAAAGGAGAATGTTATTCTAACCTTCATTGAATAAAATCAATTAGAATCTTAGTCAGATCTTGGGATTCGATGTATGCCCCCCAAGAACTGTTTTTCTAAAATTAAAAGGAGGCATACTTTCATGAGGGTGATGAGAGTGGAATTTATTTCCCGTAGCATTTGGCCTGATTTGAAAAAAGATAAGACAGCTTTCAAAACATCTGACCCAACTATGTCCCAGCAAGCAATGAAGAAATGAGAGGTAAATCCATCCGGACCTGGAGCACTTTGTTTGTCAATGGCGAAGAGGGCATCTTTCACTTCTTCACTATCAATATCACGACTGAGAAGGGAAGATTGCAGGTCAGAGATTTTCTTGAGGTTAGACATTTCCGAGATCTCAATGGGAAAGGAGCCGGAAGGAGGGCTAAGAAGCTCTGTGAAATAGGAGACCCCTTTATTCTTGATATTTCCAGCATCGGTAATCTCTTCATTGTTTCGATCAGATATGGAGATGATTATGTTGAAAGATTGTCTAGTTGCAAGATTGCGATGAAAGAAAGCAGTGTTGTTATCACCCAAACTAAGCCATTTCAGACGAGCTTTCTGCCGGGTTTCAGATTCTTCATAACGCAGCAATTTCATGTAAGCAGCCAACAACACTTGTTCTGAAGCTGCCAAGGAGCTATCTCCAGATTTCGCTTAGCCTCGTGGACTTTGTTGCGGAGCTCCTTTAAATGATTGTGGCTCCATGTTTTGAGACAAACTTTGATATGCTTGAGGCGTTGGGGGAGACAGAACATAGGATTGCCCTGTACCAGGATGGCCCATTCTTCAGCAATCAAAGTTTTGAAAGAATGGTGTTCAGACCAATAGTTAAAGAACTTGAAGGGTTTGAACCCAGAAGGGGTTTGGTCAGAGACTTTGATGACAAGGGGCGAGTGATCAGAAATGCCAGGAGGTAAGAAGTCTACTTCAGAAGCTTTGAATCTTTCTTTGAATCCGGGTAAGGCCTTAAGACTTGTTGGACCAAGAGAAATTTAATCCCCTTGATTTCAGATCAAAGACATCCATGTTGTCAATGCAATCGTTAAAAGCTTGACAGTCACGTAACCGAATAGGGGCACCACCCGCGAGTTTTATATAAATGGAAATGTAGGGACTAAACATGGAAATGGATTATTTTGTTATACTATATTTTGGACATCCTAATAGACGATAGGCAGGGGCGGCACCAGGGGGCGAGGGAGGCCATGCCCCCCCCCCTCCAAATTTTTTTTTTAAGTATTATTTTATATGTATAATTTTTTTTTTAAACTCCGTTCCACTTATTAACTCACCCCGCATTTGACTACTTCTCATTTCATCTCTTTTAACCGTGGTTAGGCTTAACCAACTTAAAGTTATTATTTTTTTCTAAAAATGAAGATTAACTAGATGAAACCTAAGGGTGAGTGAATCTTAACAACAGTTAGTGGATAATAAAAATGTGGGTCAGAACCAATGAAGACGGGCATTTCGTTACTACGTAGAAATGTATGGTAAGTGATGCATTTTCCTTAAATTTGTTTATATAATGACCCTATCAAAAGGGAGGGTGAATATTTTTCTTGTTACTAAACCCCTTATTTTGTTTAGATAATGACTCTATCAAAAGCATTTTCTTAAGTATATTTTTTTCTAAAAACCAAGTTAGATGGATGAACTTTAGGGGTGAGTGAATCTTAACTAAAGTTAGTGGGTGTTAAAAAGGGACATGCAGCGGTTATAGAAGCTCGCCCATTCCGCCGAATAGAATAATTTTTCTTATATATAAATATAAAAAAATATTAAAAATACAATTAATTTTATTTAAATAATAACTCTCCTGGACCCATTGCCCAAAAAAAAATTGAGACTACGCCCTGAACCCCCAAGACCCATTCTTTCCTCCCCACCCAAGAAAAAATCTTGGCTCCACCCATGATGATAGGTGCAATTGTCTTCTGTCAAGCAATGTAAACTATTGACTAGAGTGAATCCGAGCAAAGTTGATTCCCGAAGCCTGAAGATGGTATTATCATTTCCTTTATACGTGGAAGGCTTCAACTATCTTCAAGAAAGACTTTTGACTAAGTGATTTTTAGTTGTCCCATTCGCATAATATCAATTATTATACATAGTAAATATGTGCGTGCAAGTGTCGTTTGCTTATACATATACATGCACTTACCGGCATCTAACGGAGTTTTGCTAAACACAACCATTTATTTTTTATTCTTAGCCATAATAAAGTAACATATCTGGATTGATCTCGATAGAATAGAAAGAGTTCCCAAACTACTAAATAGTAGCAAACGCTTATAAATATTTAAACTTTCCCTCCACTCTCTCAAATCATCCTGACTAGGAGATCCACTCCATATTCAGGCTCTAAAAGCAGACCAAAGACCGGGGAATGGCGATATTTGGGAGATAAAGAGAAAGAGAACTTGGATAGAATAAGAGCAAACAAAACCTTCAGTTCTGCAATAGCTAGGCTCTGCCCCGGACAAATACGAGAGCCTAGACCAAACGGTATGTACCCTTGCGGAAACTTGCATGCGCCAGAGATTCCATTAGCAAACCTCTCAGGATTAAAATCGTGTGCATCAGGTCCCCAAATTTCAGGGTCTCGGTGCAATGCTATCAGCCATATCCAAATGGCGACGCCTTTTGGTACACAAACATCTCCAAGCTTCATGTCTTGCAAGGTCTCCCTCGACACAAACCCGACACCAGGGTAGAGGCGTAGCACCTCTTGAATCACCATATTTAACTGCCATCCATAAAAATTGGTTAAACTAAATTGACTTCACAGTCTACCAAACTAACATGATCATAAACTGGTACAGTTGGGTACGTTTGGTTGCCAAGAAAGTAGGTTAAACGTAGAAGAAGAAAAAAAAAAAATTTGGGTTTCTAATACAATTCTTACTTAATACAATTCTTACTTGGAAGTTAGGTTTTGTCCAATTTTCTTTCTTTTCTCTCTTTTCACTTATTTTCTCAGCAAACGAACATAAGTAAGTGTTCGGGTCGCGTACCACTTTCATCTTGCCAAGCATATTGGCATCGGGAAGACAGCCCACACAGATTTCTAGGACCTCAGCACGAGCACGAGCTTGCCATTCGGGATGCGAAGCCAATAGCATCAAACCCCATATTGCAACAATTGCAGTAACTTCACATGCAGCGACATGGATGTTCTTGCAATTGTCAACTACGAACTGGTCAGCCATAGCCGGATCTAGGTCACCTTTGTTAGCACCCTCGATGATCATTTGTAACATGTCCTTCTCAGATTCAGCTCCGGTACGTTCTTTTGCTATATTAATGATTATTGACTGAATATCTCTCTCCATTCTCCATATCTCTCTATTTTTCTTGGTAGGAAGATATCTAATATAGGATTAATTTTCCAATGCAAAATATCATTAGGTGATCTTGATTAAAGAAAATGTATATCAAGCAATGATAGGTTCAGAAAATATAACACAATATGTATATGAGGAGTTCTAGCCCTACTCTTGATCAACCACTACTCACCCTGAACCAACCACCTGTCCACTTTTTTCACAAAAAAGTAGACAAATGATTGGTCTAGAGTGAAAATATGGGTTGACTGAGAATAGAGCTAGCATTCCTATATAGTAGTTTAGGAATTGGATAAAGCTTGTGAGACCCCCTTAGGGCCGAGACCATGCTCTAAGAGCAAGAGATTTCATGTAGGGCCTACCATATGAAATGAGCCCCACCTGAAATCATGCTCTTAGAGCATGGTCTCAGTGGTCTTGGCCTAAGGGGATCTCGTAGCAAAGTCATTTGGAATTACCCGTCATGAAGGGAAAGAGGATAGTTTAAGAACTATGCCTTCTAATTGTTTGTCCTGGTTACAAATGTCGTGTTCCATAGGGAAATGTATGTGTGTCAGTGCATTTAAAGCAAGGCATTCCCCATTAACAAAATATATATAATGGAATACCAGTGGCAGGAAAAATTTAGAAGAAAACATACCTCATGCCTGGAACCCCATTGAGTAAGGTTGGTGACCGCAAAGCCTCTATAAGAGCACTAAACTTAGGAAATATCTCAACCTTTTCGGAATAGCTGCTCCCAAACAAAGTTTTTGAGATTATATATGAAGTGTACCTTCTCACATCCTCATCAACTCTAATGTCACTAAGTCCCCCCTCGTTTTCAATTCTACTCTCCCATGATTTCACTAGTGTGCTTCCAGACTCTAACATTAGGTTCAACATTCCCTACAAAATTCCATATTCGCTTCAAAAATAGGACAAACAGTAGGCTAATAACTGGTGTCAGGATGAAAATTTGGTTGTTTACGAATTAAATTGCGACCTATTGAAGGGATAGAGGAACGAAAATTGAGTGCATATTTCAAAATATTGATATGGCATGTTGAAGCTCCAGAAAAAAAAAAATTGGTGTTTAAAAACCTCCAGAATAATATTAATAATTATAATAATAATAATAATAAAGCTTTGGGACCGTACGGTCCTAAGGTTAACCATAACCCCGCCTTACAATGTGTTAAATTAGGGCAAAAAAAGAATTTAGAGGTTTGAAATTATGTCTAGCATATAATTTTAAATACTGCACAAAATGCTAAAACGCTAATTTTTTTATTTGTTGCATATAATGTTATATGTATCATATAAAATAACTTGATTCAAGCTGTTTTAAAAGTGTTCTAAGGTAATCTCTCCACTAACCCTAGGACACTCTAGAACTGTGCCTTCATGCTAGGAAAGTCGTAATAATAATTGCTAACTATTTGATTAACTTGATAGTATGTCAATTAAACATGATCTATAATCAAAGCCATTAGCTTGGGGACCGAGGTTCGCACCAATATACAGTAAGAGGGATTTGATTGAGGCGAATATGTTGTTAAATAAGACCAATGATGGCATAATTGAAGAGTAAGGATGCACATTGAAGGCCTTACTTTAAAGGGAAGGCAGAAAAAGACGTGAATGGAAATAGTATGAAGATATTTTAACAGCGCAAGTAAAATTTACAACCAAAGATAAAGCACTTAAAACTAGAATGGTGGGACATGATTCCTGTTAAAAACACATGTAATGTGAGTAGAATTTAATTAACTAACAGGGGGTTGGGCTGTTGGCCAGGACTTTGCCTCAGGAAGCGGAGGTCCTGAGTTTGAGTTTGAGTTTGAGTCCCCTCACTCTGTTGGCCACCTTCAGGGAGTAATCCCGTCTTACCTGGTGAGTGTGGCTTGGGGGGTGTTGCACGTGCCCGAGGGAATAATCAAGTGCTCTAAGAGGCCTGGATACCCTCATTTCCAACAAAAAAAATTTACCTTAACCTTGTCCATGTACAATTCTGGAGCTATGGTTTTCCTCTGGTGGATCCACATTGCCCCATTTGTGGTTATGATGCCCTTGCCTAACAATGCACCCCGGTCCTTCTGTAGATAAGCAGGCTTCCCCAAGTCCAAAGAAGCATTGACTTTAATTGCCTTTACCACATTAGGGTCGGTCACGTACAATAATTGCAACTTCCCAAGTGAAAACATGAATAGTTGACCTGTTAGAAATGTAGATACAAGGAATATTCAATTATCAGAGTGATAAATCGGTCATATCTACAGCTAAGAAAGTCCACGAAGAAACTCACATATTTCATTCGAATTGCTGGAATTTGAACATACGTGAGAAATCCAATGTGTAGGCATTAAAGTTTCTATGAATTACAAAGGCTATATATTGTAAGTCCACTAATTGGTTGAAATGTTGGAATTTTATGGAAATATTCTATGAATTTCGAGTTCAATATTTGGGTGCCTAAAAGGATTGTTTTCACATTTCAGATGAATAATTATTTTTTTAAATAACCCTATAAATGGCTATGACCAAATTAGTTTTTCCCGATAATTAATACAAATTTATAGAATAGTGGGTCCCAGTACTTTTTAATACAAATAAATGAATTCCTATTATACATACAAGTTATATAAAATAGAGTTCTGATTAGAGGACCTCTCCAATCAAATTTTAACACATTAGAAAAACATTGGGAAAGAGAAAATGATAAAAAATAAAATAAATTTTTTATTGCCACCTATCTCTTAGCAATTGGGTGGTCCATTTAGAAGACGACCCGGAGGTCCGGTTACCATTTTCCTATAAAATATTATAGATTTTGTATATTAAATTTTTTTTAATAGATATATATTGAAAAAATATTTTATATTTCAATGATAAAATATTTGGTATTTTGATTATCAATTATCAGAATTCATAATCACTGTATATTTAATATTTTATCTGAAAACAATATTAGTTTTAAAAAATATTTACTACAATTTCTAAAATATGTACATAAATTTTCTTCTAAAAAAACTTATTTTTTATTTTTAAATAATATACATTTAAGTTTAATTAAGTAAAAATTAACTTATTTATTTATAAATTATTTAATGAAATATAAATAAATTTATATTTATATACACAGCTTTCCTAATTAAGGCTCTTAGGGATTTCGGGATTTCAAATATGTCAATCTAATGGTTGATAATTAAGGACAATGGTGGGAAACGTTGGAACACACAAGAAGCCAAATGATTAAGAAAAAAAATACGGGAAATTTTTTTGAGAAATAGATAGGATATTTTTTTGTCATTTACAAAAAATAATTAATTTTTCATTTTGAGAAATTTTTTTGGATGAGAGCGTAACAACAGTCTTCGTATATTAATTGTAGGTCTGTATTTATCCATTTATAAATAAGGGATTTTTGCATATCAGTTGTTGTGTTCTACCAGCTTTGCAAATACACTGTTATGAATTATAGTTTTGCAAATTAACTCATGGTTTTGCAACTGTTCGCCAAACAACCTCAATCCCTAGTTTCGTTATGTTTCCGTTTGTTATTGTTCGAAAAATGACTATTATGCCCTTATGTTATTTCATAACCGTACAAAACCTTTAACTATCCTTAAACTATGGGTAATAAGCTTTAATCCTTGTGATTAAGATTCACACACTTAGGGATAAAGCATTTACCCTGGTTTTAAAAAAAAAATTGTGTCCCCTTTTAACTCCCTTTAACTTAGGTTAAGATATACTAACCCTTAGAGTTAAAACATCTAACCTTGGTTTTAAAAAAATTAACGTGTCCCCCTTTGAACTACCTTTAACTGTGGTTAAGATCATTAACCCTTAGTGTTAAAGCATCTAACCTTGATTTTAGAAAAAATTAACATGTCCCTTTTTAACTCTCTTAAACTATGCTTAAGATTCACCCACCCTTAGGGTTAAAACATCTAACTTTTTTTTTTTTTTTTTAATAATTTAAGGTGTCCCCTTTTAACTCCCTTTAACTGTGATTAGGGTTCACTAACCCTTATGGAATGGGCCATCTTAATTTTCTTTAAATACCAATGACCAAGGTCAGATGCTTTAACCCTAAGATTTTGTTGATCTTAACCAGGAGTTAAAAGGGGATAACTTAAATTTTTAATTTTTATTAAACCAAATGTAATGCTTTAATCCTAAGGGTTAGTGAACCTTCACCACGGTTAAAAAGAGTTAAAAGGCACATTAAATTTTTATTTTATTTTTCTAAAAATGAAAGTCAGATGTTTTAACCCCATAGTTAAAGGGAGTTACAAAGGGACACGTAAATTTTTTCTAAAAACTAAAGTTAGATGCTTTAATCTTAAGGGTCAATGAATCTTAACCACAATTAAAGGGAGTTCAAAGTGAGACACGTTAATTTTTTTTTTAAAACAAGGTTAATGCTTTAACTATAAGGGTTAGTGTATCTTAACTTCAAACACGTTAATTTTTATTTTAAAACCAAGGTTAGATGCTTTAACTCTAAGGGTTAGTGTATCTTAACCTAAGTTAAAGAGAGTTAAAAGGAACACATTAATTTTTAAAAAAAAACCAAGGTGGGTGAACCCTAGGGGTGGATGAACCTTACCCATGATTAAGGGGTGTCAAAGGAGACATGTGGCGACCTCTAGGGGTTCAAACCGGAGAGATTCTCTCGATTTGAACTCGAGAATCCTGTGCCAAATTTTTATGTTAAAGATTTGTCATTCTTACGTAATATTGCAACAACACGGATTCTTATATGTAAGGCTAGTACGCCACAGAAAATAATGATAAGAGAGATTCTCCATCTCGAACCCGAAAAAAAAAAACTATGGCCTTGGTCGTTGATGCTTAAGAGCTTATATTTGTTGAAGACTTGTAATTCTATATGGTTATAACCGGACTTGGGGAAGTCCGGATACGCCTTTAATTGCGGTTAAGATTCACCCACTCATATGGTTCACCCATCTATCCTTGGTTTTAGGAAAAAATATTTATAAAAAAAATTAATCCTATGAATTGGTGAAATTTTATTAGGGTTAAAAATAAATAATAATCAAGGATAGGTGAGTGAACCTTAGGGGTGGGTGAATCTTAATCACAGTTAAGGAATGTCACACGTGACAACCTCGGGGGCATAACCAGACTCCCCCGAGTCCGGTTATAACTGCAAAGGATCATGTCTCCGTTTTTTTTTTTTTTTTGGGTATATACACACCATGAAATCACACACATGCACAACAATGCGGAGCTATACATCATGCGAAGCTCCCTTTTTACACTAAAGGGGGCAAAATGTGTAATTATCTCCACATGAAAACTAATCTCTATTTATATTTTCAGTTTAAATATCATGAGGAGCTATGCATGTGTGGAGCTCTCTTTTTATGCGAAGCTCCGCATGAAAATTAATCTCTTATATTTATCTAAAATACCGTATTGCTTTGTCCACTGCTTGAAATATGGGAAGAGAGTTGAAGAACAATCATGCCCCATGTGTTCTTTGGCTGGATCCTTTGGCACCGTCGAAAGCATGAGCTTTATCTGGGGAATGTTGCCAAGCAGAATTGAAGGTGGAGGACCTCTGATCCCTTGCCTTCGAAGTCTCGATCGAAGCCGTTCTGGCTCCAACAAGAGAACGTTACAAAGGTGTGCGAAAAAGCTCAATAGCCCAACCAAGGCAAGGGAGAAGAAGATCCTCATCATAAGCACTTCTTCCATTCTCTCTCTCCCGTATATGATATCACCGTGATGATCCTCATTTATAGTGCGGTATTCATGAACGTTATTTCAACTCTAAGGAAATGAAGAGACACAGAAATGTAATGCAACTTTAGTTTTGTGTTTGAATAAAAATCCAACAAAAACAAAAGATGCGTTAAGAAGGAAAGAGTAGAATATGTGGTGGTTTGCTGAAGAATGGTATCTCTCACGAGACATTTAGCTCTTGATTTAACACTGCAAGCACAATCACCGGTCAACATCACATGCCCACCCTTCGATATCTTACAGAAGTCTCGATATGCATGGCATGGATTGTCTCTAGCAGATGCCAGAAATTTGGTTCCGGGTCACACATCATCTGAAATGTGGCAAGAAAAAAGGAAAAAGTTATTTTATTTTTTCCCCATATTTTTTACTTCTCCCTACTTATATCTTTCCCACTTTTTATCCCCACATGTGGGATGATGTAAATTTGGTTCTGGCTCACACATCATCCGAAATGTGGCTAGAAAAAAGGAAAAAGTCATTTCAATTTTTTCTCATATTTTTTACTTCTTCCTACTTGATATCTTTCCCACTTTTTATCCCCACATGTTAGATGATGTATGGATGTCCGAGACCATTTTTCTGGCATCTATCAAAGACAATCCCTTGCCACCCCTAGCTACATTGCATGGGATTCTCTAGCACATGCCAGAATATTAGTCTCGAGCCCCCACACATCACCTGGCGATTAAAAAAGGGGAAAGATATCAAATGGGGAGAAGTCAAAATCATGAGAAGAAAATGAAATGACTCCTCCCCATTTCTCACCACATGTCGGATGATGTGTGGAAGCTCGAGACCAAAATTTTGGCATATGCCAGAGACAATCCCATGCCGTGTAGCTAAGGATGGCAATTTCACCCATCCAAATTTCAACGGTTCAGTTGATTATTTGGACCGGGTTCCAATTTTATTTCACAGCCTATATATAATGGATCGGAGTAGGGTTATGGTTGGGTCAAAACCAAAAAGGTCATTGGAAACCGACTAAGATGGGCCGACCCATTGTCACCCTTAGCTGTCAGACCTAAACAGATTCCAAGCTCTTGTGGGAATTGTTGGTATCGAGTGGCACCAAATTACATTGAGTGAGCATGCAACTTGTCATTCAACAATTGGTGAGTTGCATTCAACTATTGGTGATATGATTAGAGTGTATGTTAAGACTTGATATCAATGATCCGTCGAATAAAGAGGTGATTATGGCATGTTTAACGGATCATAGTCGTTGATCTGCAACAACCTCATTAGATGATACAACAACCTCATTTGATGATCTTATTAGATGATACAACAACGTCATTAGATGATGGGTGTAAGCACCCAATTTTTACACTCCCCCAAATCTTAGACTAAACCCTAGCTAAATCCTAGCCCAAGACCTAGGACAAGCCCTATAGGCTCACGGCCCACTACACAACCCATTCAAGAAAATCCTCAAGTCCTAAAGCCCATAGCCTGTGGGGTCCACACTTGGACCCACCTCAACCCATGAGGATCACATGGGTGGGACCCACAACCTCCAAACTCGAGTTTGGGCGGGAAAACCCCAAAATAGGTGCCCACAATGCTTTTGGCCCAAGTGAAATTGGGCCTGGCCCGAAATAGCATAAAAACCATAATGTCGGTAATCGAATTACCTACATTCCAAATTAGCCTGATTTGGGAATGAAGGTAATCCAATTACCGACATTTCTGGATTTGCAGAAATCACGTATGCAGACTGCACTACAGCCATCCTGGCCACTTGGAACCTCCCCCATTGGTATCCTTGACCATCCTAAATGCCTGAAATACCCCTGGGCAATCCTCCCACCTCTTCTATAAATACCAACCTCCCCCATGCAAAAATCATCCTTCATTTTCCACGTCCAAACCCTGCCCAGTTGCTCTCAGCCTGCCTGAACCTCCACCAATCCTTCAGGAAGGGTCCCAGCCTCCTCTAGGACTCCCCTCAGGCCTACCCTTGATCCCCTAACACCATTGTTGGACATGCACAGCCACCACCACCTCTGCACACCACGGTTGCATCCCACTAAGGGTAGGGCTACCCCCTCACCCCCTCTTTCTCTGTTCTGGCTGTAAGGGACCCCTGGTCCTGATCCAAGGGTCCCATTTTTTATTGTTAGTTCAGCATCGAACCGAGGACAGGGTCCCTTTCAGCTTCCTGTAAGCATAGGGAACCCCTCGAGGTTCTTGTATACGGGTGCAACACCCTCCCTAGCATGTTTGGTACTACCCATAGGGTCTAGAGGTCCCTCAGTCCATGAGGGAACCTTTGGATCCCTGTTGGCTCAAAGCCAGTGGGGGGAAAACAAGTTTTTTACAAAAACTGCTAATGGTCGGTAATCAAATTACCGAAACCCTGAAATTAGCCTAAAAACCCTCTGTCCCCATTTAGTTTACCGACACTTGGGCTTATTTTGTAGTAACTTCAGGCCCCTATGGAGCCCACATGCCTTGAGCTATGGGGTCCACCCCAGGCTTGTTGGAAAGCCCAAAGACCCCTCTATATGCTTGCAAAATTTCAGGGCTTGAAGCCAAGCCTAACCCTAGTTACCGGAGTCCTAAACTCTGGTAAAAATCCTGTTCAAGGTGTCGGCAATTCAACTGCCGACTCTACAGTGTTTGTTTTTGCAAACTTTGAGCCCCTGTGGGGCCTACACCTATGATCTGTTGGACCTGCCACCTGCTCCGTTGGAAAGATGGCACTCCCAACCTTCCAACCTTGCCTTTACTTTACCTAGGGGAGGTCCCTAACTACAGTTACACCATCTCAAACCCAGGTTAAAAAATTACAGAAATAGAGGTAATCCGATTACCTCCATTTTGAAATTTTTTGATGTTGGGCTTTGAGTAGGGCCGAAACCTGGTGGGAGGCCACTCTAGGCCCTGCCATATCCTTTGGGCCCACTTTTGACTGACCTTGACCCTTAACCATGGATAAAACGGTCCTCGGTTAATTTTTAACCATAGTTAAGCACCACTTAACCCCACAAAAAATATGAAAAAATCCCTAAAAATGCAAAAGACCAAAAAATCAACTCTTAGACTATTTTAACCTTGGTTAGCAATCCTAACCACAGTTAACATCCTCTTAACCCCGATTAGTAACCCTAGCCCTCGGTTAACACATCCCTTTGCCTCCGGGCTTCACCCTTGGCCTACCGGGCCTCACCCTAGTCTACCGGACTACCTCTCCGCCTACCGGGTCCAACCCTTTGCACATTGACCAACCTCGGTCAAGCAAAACCCTAATCTATCGGATTAGGTCCATTAGCCACCTTTTGGTGCACACACACACGCCCCCTCGCCTTAGCACCGGCTCAAGTGCTAGAACTACGTTCGGTCTGATCTCACCCCGATATGAGTACGTAGGCAGCCCAACACAGGCCCGACCCTAGTTAGCTTTTACTTTCTTTCGGTTAGTATTAACTTAAACACTAAAGGCATTCGATTAACATTGAATTATTTTGGCTTAAACCTAGCAAGTAGGGAATCACCAAGTGTGGAAGTGTCGGGGTGCCTAACCCCTTCCCCGAACTTAACCGAACCTCTTACCCCGATCCCTGATCTCAGACCAAGCCTTATCCAACATTTCCCGGGGACTTATCTCTTCTGAATTAATAGGTAGCGACTCTAAATCCCGTGACACATTTTCCCGAGGGAGTGAAATCTCGTGCTCACAATGGGAGAGTGATAAGATCTCATGCTAATATAAATTGAGATTAAACATTATCAAAATTAAAGACATTAAACTGATAATTATCCACAAGTTATATAACCCATTAGTGTGCTACTCCCAACCACACCTTACTAATTAAAAAAGTCTTTAAAATAATTATTAAATTTTAAAAAAAGAATTAATATTTAGAAAAAAAAAAAGCAACAATGGGCGGGTGAACCATAGGGGTGGGTGAATCTAACCCCATTTAAGGAGTGTCAAAAAGGACACGTGGCTACCTCAAGGGGTGTCAAGAAGGACATGTGGCCACCTCAAGGGGTGTCAAAAAGGACACGTGATCACCCTAGAGGATTTGATTTCATTTAAAAATAAATGGAGTACATGAGAAAAATGGAAAATGACAACTTTAGAGAGGGTATTTTTGGTAGTTCATACCATTTTAGCTCATGACATCATCATTTCATCAGTTGACTAACAGTCAACTGATGGAAGGGGTGTAAGTGTCAATATTTTGAAAAGTAGGGGTACCTAATGTATTTTCTGAAACCTGAGGGGCTATGTGTATTTTCGTCAAACCTCAAGGGTATAAATGTATTTTCTCCTTAAATCAAGGTCTAACTAGCTCTATCTATCTCTAATATTAAAATCTTTCTGTTAGTTTGCATTTAATTATTTATTTATGTGTACTAACAAGTTTGAGCCATCCGGTTGACAGTTTCAACTGCATCACCTACTTTCTTTGGTATCAAAGTCTCATTCGATTGGGATTGTTATTCACCATATTATTTCTTGGGTTAGGCATGTATAACAGCGTGTGTGCTTTATATTGTAAAAAAAGCCCATATTGGAAATGTGTAAAATGACACTCTTTTTCGAAATAATTGTATTTTCTAGTTGTCTGTTTTTTATTTTCACTAGCAAAGACCTCATGCAATGCACAGAGTAAAAAAAAAAATTAATAATAAATAAATCTCTACACTCTCTATCCCTCTTATTACAACCCCCTAGAGTCCCTACCATGGATTAATACGTCTCTATAATCTCTCTCTTTCCCTCTTGCCACAATCTCCTAAAAAAAATCATTTGTATCTAATGGATCAACACCTCCCTATATTCGCTCTACCCCTCTTATCACAATCTCCTAAGACACCTCCAATAGATTAATAGGTCTCTACATCTGTTTTTTTTTTTTTCCTTTTTTTTGGTTTAATGGGGGAGAGGAGACAAATTTTTGGACATATATGCCCTCGAAATCCAATAAGAGACTTTTCTATGTTGATTAGACAAACATCATATCCATATGACCAACTATAAAGGGTATTTATAACAATTACTGTCTCATTTGATGATGACATAAAGTTCCATAGGTAACATTGTAGGAAAATCATGCAAAGGTTGCGAGGAGATATGATTTTCCAATTCCTTGTAAACCTAATATTGTTCGAATCCTTTAGAGTACTGGTTGGGCGTCGTACTTCATCATGACTTGCACATGTGTAGTTCTATAAGATAGTGTGATGAATCTCATTCACAGAGAATGTTGACTCTTGACTAACATGTGAGTATATGTAGCAAGTACATAATATTGAACGAGGTCACTAGTGGATACCCTATGGAATACACTGTTAAATTGTATTAAGGTTATTCATTCAACAAATTGTCCTTAGACTTGAGATGTTAACTTCTTCTCAAACATTTGTCTATATGGCTTTGATGTGTCAATTGGCAATGTCCAGTTCACAGGACTAACTCCGGGTACATTGGGTCATGTACACAATGTTTAGAGAAGTGTGTAAACACTCAATAAGGAATCCACAACTCCTTAATTTGAGATA
Source organism: Tetracentron sinense (assembly GCA_015143295.1). NCBI lineage: Eukaryota > Viridiplantae > Streptophyta > Magnoliopsida > Trochodendrales > Trochodendraceae > Tetracentron > Tetracentron sinense. The sequence continues at coordinate 24,979,201 of CM026559.1, read as the reverse complement.
ATGATATCAAGGTAATACTTGTTGAACTAAACTGTTAAATCCAGTATTGGTACTTTTCGGTAGAATAGTCTTTATCGAAGTTAATATTTTCAATATGGAAAAGTATATATAAATATATATATATATATGTCAGTTCTTTTCTAATGTTTCTTCAAAAGTGTTTTGGAAGTTCAGTTCAATGAAAAAGTATTCATGAGAAAGAGTTCTATTCATAAGCTATGGACTAGACAGTGGACTTGTTCCAATCCCGGAAGCTTACATGTGATATCGGAATGTGGAAGGATTTATTTTTAAATATATTGTGAGATAGTACTTACAAACAATTCTCTAATTTCTAGAGGTTAGTCACATTGTGTTAATGGACATTATTGTGATTGGTGGAAATCCAGGAACAGATAAAATTCTATGATCCTAATAGAGTTTTAGGAAAGTGTTTCCTAGCAACAATGCTTCAACCAAAAAGGTAAAGTATTTGGTCTCATAACCAGAAATAAGAGATCCATTTACATCTCACACACTAGGACCTTCTTAAAGCTTTCAATTTAATTATAATTAATTTCTCCAAGTAATCACTATATGGTATAGTGAAGCTCTAAAAGGTCAAATCACATTGAATGCGATAAACCAAATAGGTAAGACCCATTAGGGATTTTGATAAAATATCAAAAGTGACCTTTAGGGTTTTGGAAACCCTAAGGGGCATGTGCAAGTGGGGCCCACCTAGGGTGAGACGCCCACTCCAAGGAGGAAGCCTTTGTTTAATTAGTTTCTAATTACTAAAATCTTTATTAGATAAGGATAAAGTTAGTTAGTTAGTTATTTACTAATTAAAGATTCCCTAATTGTTAGGAATTCCATTAGTTTGTTACTAATCAATAATTAGTTAGTTACTAATTAAAGATTCCTTATTAGATAAGGATAAGATTAGTTAGTTACTAGTGGATAAAGTTAGTTTCTTTTAAGATTAATCCTAATTAATTAGGAGAATGATCAATAAGAAAATTATTGAGTAAACCTAATTGGACTACGAAAAGGAGTCTTGGATTGCAAGCAATCCAAGAGAAGTCTATTTAAAGGATTGGACGCCCACCCTTGGAGACATAATATTCTCCATGTTTTTCTCTCCCTCTCCTCTCCTCAAGCTAATGCCCACTTCTCTCTCCCTCTAGGATATGTACTGTCACACCTCCCCCTTCTCTTCTCTCTTGTTTTCTAGTTTGATTATCAAGAAGAAGAAAATCAAGAATAATTCTTGTTCTTCAAGAAATGATCTTTAGTTTAAGATCCTAGAGTTGGATTTGGAAGGACCATTAGCTTCCATTAGAAAAAGCTTTAATAGAAAAAGAAGGTTCGTGTGGATCGCGAAAGAGACTTTACACTTGTGAAGTTTTGCAAGTATTGTTCTAACGTGGATTTGACTTAACAATTTCAAAGTCGCAAAGGTGATTGTTATTTCAACCTTCATTGAATAAAATCAATTAGAATCTTAGTCAGATCTTGGGATTCGATGTATGCCCCCCCCCCCCCCCCATCCAAGAACTATTTTTCTAAAATTAAAAAGAGGCATACTCTCACAAATCCCACAGTTAACACAGAAGAAAACCTAGTTAAAATAACTCCTACTACATCATTCCTCATGAAAGGCTTCAGTCCCTCCATTGGTTCCTCAAAAATGGTGAGGCCAAGGAGACCGTTTAGACCATGATTAGCCAACCAGTCAGCAACCTAGTCCCTTTCTTGAAACATTCTTCTTTAGAGCCAAAAGTACAGTCGTGGAGTCCAACTCTAAAATCACTTGTTTATAGCCTCTATCCCAAGCCATATTTAGCCCATTAAACACTGCCCAAAGCTCAACTGTTGTTACCATGCAGATACCACAGTGATAAACAAACCTAACTAGTCATTGACTTGCCTCATCTCGAATACTACCTCCGCCACTAGCCGAACCCGGGTTTCCCTTGGAGCAACCATTTCTATTTATTTTAACCAAACCTGCTGGTGGAAAGGACCAACTGATAACAGTCTATTGTTTAGGGCGCTTTAAAGGATCACAACCCTATGACCTCTCCACCTCTTTAGCCCGAAATGTAATGTGAACTACCAAATCTATTGGTAGGACCCAATTCAGCTCAAAAAGCGCCTTATTCCTCCACTTCCATAGGTTCCACATCGTTTGATAAAATAAAATCTGTCATTTTTGTTTAGCTTCCCCTTCTTTACCTCGTCCCAAAATATTAAAGTCAATCCAATCCCCCAGCCCCCCAAGAGAGAAAAAATGTTGTTGTTCATGTCCCACCACCAGTGCTACCCAAATACATTTTGCCCTTTCATAGTCTCTGAGAACATGCAAGGTGTCCACAGTTTGACAAGCACAAACACTATAGATGATGTCCTGAGTAATGTGTCTCTTTACTCTTGCTTGATTAGTTAATAATTTTTCTCTCTTGGCAAGACAAATTAAAAATCTGATTGTCTAAGGCCCTGGAAGCTTCCAAATTGTCGTCCAATGAGTCCCCTGGCTAGGATTAGCGTCCATGTCCAACAATCGATAGGTCGAGCTGGTGGCGAAACACCCATTACTCAATTCACCCCACACAAGTTGATCTTCCATACCAAGGGAGTGGAAAAAAATCTGGGCATGCATCTAGTGCATAAAATGGGGAGGAATAAGATCACCAATAGCCTCCCAATTCCACTGCCCATCATCCCTAACAAAATCAGCTACTATTCTTGTCACACCCCAAAATCTCACACGAATCTTAAGAACTCAAACCATACAAGTGAATAACATAGATAGTTTGGATATAATAATATATATATATATAACATGGTAATTTAAATAGGTATCTAACCATACAAGTGTTTGAAATACAAACTGAATATAAAACAAAATATAACACCTTGAACAAATCCTGTAGAAGCTTGATCCACCCGATCAACTCCACATAGGTCCTCAGTCGATGAACTCTTCTATGCCTTCTACATCCTAGCACTCATCAAACTCTGACTGGTCTATAAAGTCACCTGGAGGGATGAAAGGAAGGGTGAGCGAAGGGAATCATCCAGTAATAGCTTACACTACCAAGGAGCAGTCATTGATATAATAATACAGTTTTAATTAAAAATATAACGATAAAATCTGAATACGAGATAATTAGAACTCACTTCATATGAAACAATATTAACCGTGTATCAGGATAAGAAATAAATTGTAAGTCAAATTAAATAACCACACCGTAACTCATACTAAATAATCATGCATCATGAGATATATAACAAACATGGTAGTGTATTCATCTAGAGTGACGAGGAACACGACTGATTATAGTCTTGGTTAACTGTGAGAACCACTGATCAGTACCCAAACACAACCTTTTATCGCAGGTCGGGCGTCTTCTCTTATCCTAATTTTCCAATCGGGTGTATTACCATTGACTCCCAGATGAGAAAGGGGTAAGATCAAATGCCTAAAACCCATCTTTTCCGGCTCAGGTAGCCATTGACCAAGACCCTTAAGAAACAAGGTCAACTTCCACGTTGGTCAGACGTTTGATGACTGCAGACTTTCGCAGGATCCTCAAACAATCCGGAAGTAGGATCACACTTAACTCCCCGCATCTATCGCCTAATCAAGTCATGCGTGTGAACCTCAACCATCTCTAGAATCCTACAGCAACTACCTTTACACATAAGATTTTTCAGAACAAATAAAATGAATTACACGGATATCAAAAGTGATGTTATTCTCCAGGACACCTCATACTACCAAAGAGACTAGACACCCTGTTGTTATCATGAATAATTAATGACCTCCGGAAGGTAACAAATTATTCGTATAGGAATTCAACTGGTCCTTTTCTAGATAACCAAATGATACATAAACATACATATATAAATACATTTTATTTGTTAAAAATCTCCCTTTAAAAGAAAATCCAATCGAATTATTACAAATAAGTATATGTTGTGAATCTCCGTCAAATCACAATTGTACATCATACATTTATTCATAACACAGCTCACGGCTGTAAAAATAAATCAAATCATAACTCAGACCACAGCTGTAAAATCATCCATTGTCTCAAACTGACACCGGGGATTCCACAAACACATACACATCCAATTGAGAAACTCCTTCTCAATATCATACGAAAAAAAAATAGTGTACAATTCTGACCTTCTATCGGTCTCAGATTTTTAATAAATTCATTTTATATCAATATCGTATGTGCCTTATATTTTCTGAAAATAGACAAAAAATTTATTTTATAAACATTACTTTATATAGTTGTTATACTATATTTATTTGTAACAAAAATACCATCAAGTTACACTAACTATTTCAAATTTTCTGAAAAATAGTACAAACACATTTTAGTAATTAATTCACTATAAATCCAATTTTATGAATTTTATGTTCTGACCAATTGGGTTAGAAATAATACAGGTATATGTAAAACTTTCATATTTATAATCATCTCAAATTCAAAACAGAACTAGTCGTAATCTATTGAACAAGTTGGGACTAATATTCTGATTTGACAGTAGACACATTGTAGTAAATAATTCATTGTAAATTCAATATTATGATTTTATTGATAAGACAAGTTGGGTTGGAAAAAATACAGATAGAGCTAAAACTTTCATGTTTATCAATATTTCTAATTCAAACCATAAGTGGTCGAAATATATTACACAAGTGAGGACTATCGTTCTGGTATGACAGAAAATAGAATTACCAATCCAACTTGTAAAAATCATAACTTAATGTAGAAAAATCGTATTGATACAAGAATGCTCATTTGGGAAACTAGATTTGATATACTATAGGATAAAAATAACTAATTATGATTATATTAACACTAAAGATTTCGAATTATACTATTAAGTTGCAAAACTAGTAGAAATGACTAAAAAAAGGTAGTTGTAAACTCTGACCTTCATGAAGGGACAACCAAATTGAGCCAAAAATATAAGTTCTTTGTCTACTGAGCATCTTCTTCCAGGGGTTTGTGTATTTCTCAATCCTTCTCTTCTCTTTATCCTTAGCCAAAAATGATGAGCCAAAATGGGAGAAGAGGGAGGGATGGTGTTTATATAGATTTTTTTTTGTTTCTACAAGTGGCTAGGCCACTCAAGCACAAAGACATGAGTCCTTCAAGACTTCCCAAGTGGCATAGATGAGCTAGGTTATGTGTTAATCATGTAGGGTAGGGTTAGGTTATTTGTCACACACGTAGATATCTTAGGTGTTGCTCACATAGGGTTGCTAGGTGTCATACATGTACCTACTTATGTGTTACTCATGTAGGTAATCTCATGTGAGGCCCACAAGGACATAGCCTCTAGTGGGCTTTGTTAGGTAAGGCCTACAAAGACAACCTTAGTGGCTTTTTTAGGTAAGGCCCACAATGATATAACCCTAATTTCCTGTAAGCCCATAAGACATAGATCCTAATGGCTTGTGTAGGAAAGCCCATGAAGACTTAGACTCTAAGAGGCTTATGTAGTTAAGGCCCATATAAATTTAACCCTGGTGACTTTCAAGGCCCAATTTATAACCTTAATAATTTATTTGGCCCATAAATACTTATACTATAATGGGCTTATAAGGCTCACAAAGGCATATACCCTAATGGACTATTAAGTATCTATACTACTACTATCTATCTACTCCAATAAGCTAGACTTTGTCTTGCTGACGTGGCATCCTAAAATTCATCTTCACAAGCTTCTCTTCATAGGTGAATCCACGTCACCAAAATCTTCTCTCTCCCCACGTTCATTACTCCATCAATTACCTCTTATCCTTTTTCTCCACATCTACTTAATTGTAATTTAATGATTAATAAATATCTATTCATCTCCCCATACTAATAGCAAAACCCACTCCCCAATAGGCATAGCAGTTCTAAAGAGGTTTTAGCTTTTTACGTTATGAACCCTTACATATTACGAGTCCTCCCATGTCATCCATTGTTTTCTTTTACATGGGTGTAGAGGGGTGTTTTGATTCTTGAAGAAATGGGGTTTACTGCAACCTCAATCTAACCTAAATCTGATATCCAGACCGTTCTAAATTGAGTTATGTGAGCATGGGATCTTCCTACCCACTTTCACAATTATATGTTTTGACTTGAGTCGCCACCTATTCATTCTTAGGGATAGGTCCCGGGTATTTGTTTGTTTGGATAAGGCAAATGATCTAATCAGAGTTAGGGTAAGTGGTTCGATTAAGCCCTGAGGAAGGTGTTGGGCACCCCAAGACCCCCGTTTTATAACGGTTACCTACTCCCTAAACTTAAGCCAATTATAATCTCAAAGTTTAATTAGAATGTCCAAAGTTTTTAAGTGAGTGCTAATCCAAGAAAAATAGAAAGCTAGATGGCTAGGGTCGAACCCGAGTTGGGTTGCCTACGTACTCACATGGTGAGATCAGACCGAGCGTAGTTCTGGCACATGAGCCCGTGCCGAGGCTAGGGGGAAGTGTGTGTGTGCATAGGGTGGTCAAAGGGTCTAGCCTAGAAGGCTATGGTTTAGTTGACCGGGGAGGTGAAGTGCACAAGTGTTAAGTCTAACCGCGGTTAGAGGAGATTTAACTATGGTTAGGTGAGCTAACCAAAGCTAAAGAGGTCCTACAAGTCTCTTTTTGGTTTTTTGTATTTTTATATTTTTTGGGATTTTGGAGATATTTGAATGTTTTTGGTATTTTGGTTATATTTGCATGTTTTTGGTATTTTGATTATATTTGAATGTTTTTTTTTGGGTATTTTGAGATTTTATTATGTTTTTGGTATTTTGAGCTTTTATCATGTTTTTTTGGATTTTCATATAGGTAGGGTTTTGAAAACTTAGCTAAAGTCACATTTAATCCAAGAGTTTGGCTAAAAGATTATATTTTAAGACATAAAGAGGGATGTGCCTTATGAATGTAAATGGTCTATTGCCAACACCTATTTTGTTGAATTAGTGTTGATAATAGATCAAATATCATTGTCTTTGGTATGAGACATTTTTAAAAATGTCCTCTTTAAGTCCTTAAACTATCATTTATTTTAAGTCCTTAAACTATCACCTACCCATAGAACATGAAGGAAAAATAAAGAAATGAAAGAAAATGAAAACTCATCCTCTCCCTTTTAAGGTGGTTCATTTACACCATTATTAATTATGTAATGTTGCTCTAAAGAATGTTAGGGAGGGGATGAGCTTTCACAAAAAATTCTAGAAAGAGGACTAGATTCTCAAAAGAAAACAAAATGAAAAAGAGAGGTATAGCTTTAGCTTCCACTCTCTATGGGCCTACCCATATCCACACTTGTGGGTACATAAAAAAGAAGAAAATATGTACATGGAAAGGAAAAGAAAAAAGGAGCATCTCCTTGCCTTTGATATGGGGTCCCTCTACACCATTAGATTGGTGTAGAGAGGCCCGACTATGCTTGAGAAATGAGAGATCAAGAAGAGAGAACCAAATAAAAAAAAAGATAAGAAAGAAGAGAAAATGAAAGGATGAGTGCCTACTCCTCCAAGAATTCTCCTTCAATGCTCTAAGTGGTAGGGTTTTAGAATCCACAAAGGAAGAGAGTTAGTGAAGAACTCTAAGCTTTTAGTCTTAGAATTCTTTCCAAACTCTAAACCTTAGTTTCTTCTCCCTTCTTCAAACTCAAGAGAAACACAAGTGGGTGGGAACCTTCTAGGGGTCTTGAGGGATGGATCTAAGGGGCTAAGGGATTGGTATTTATAGGAAAACTAAGAGGTTGGGTTGTGTCTTTTACATGGGGGATAAAAAGAGCTAGTGGGTAAAGACTTGAGTGTTGTAAGGTGACTTGATAGATTGAGTGTTGTAAGGAGTGTAAGAGAGTGTAAGAGAGTTGGTGGGTTGAGTGAACTATGGGTTATATGGGTATAGGTTGTAGGATATAGGGTGTAAGAGAGGTGTAAGAGAGTAGGTGGGTTGAGTGAACTATGAGTTATATAGGTATGGGTTGATGTAAGAGAGGTGTAAGAGAGTTGGTGGGTTGAGTGAACTATGGGTTATATGGGTATGGGTTGTCGGATATAGGGTAGGTGGATATGGATATGTGGATTAGGTCTTATGGATCATGGGTTATTAGTAGATGGGTCATGGGTTATGATTATTGGACTTTGACTATGACATTTGGGCTTGGGCTATGGAAATAGGCTTTGGCTTAGACAATTGGGTGATTGGGTATTTGGGCTTGACTACTTGGGTTGGGTAATAAAATTAGGTAATTGGGTTTGATTGAGTTGTCTAGGTATAAGTTTGGTCAAATGGGCTTGGGCCTTGGGTATACCTAGGGCTTACTAAGGTTAGGCTAGGGCTACCTAGGGTTTGGGTTTAGGACTACCTAGGGTTAAGCTTAGGGTTAACTAGGGTCTTAACTAGGGTTTAGTCCTATGGTTAAAGGTTTACCTAGGGTTTGGAACTAGGGTTGATCTAGAGTTTGGACCATAGCTAAATTAATTAACCACGGTTAAGGGGGTGTAAAAATAGGGTGCTGACAGCTGCCCCTCTTTGTCGGAGAATGCCAGGTTGGCGATTGAACGGCAAAGACTGGAAACATCCTATTTTTACACCGAGATGAATGTTAGGAACGATGCATGCTGTGCAAATGACGAGTGTGGTGAAGTGATGAATACTACTGCTAGAGGATAGCGAGTAGCAGAGGAAGAACATGAATGTAGAGATGGCATGGCCCTAAGGCGTTGGCCGGAAGAAAATGTCGCTCGGAAGCGGCGAGAAGGATCGATCGAAACAACGTTTCCCGGGGGATATTAGCCGGATCGATGGGAGGACACACCGGGTGTCGAGAACACAGGAGATGTTGGGCATTCCGGGTGTCGACAAAGTGTGTTATGTCGACGCTCACCTGAGATGCTAAGGACACACGGGGTGTCACAGAGGGGGACATGCAGGAGGTAGTGCTGCAGTATGACGTGGTTGTCACGGAGCACACAGGATGTCCGGCATGCGAGGTGTCAACAAAATGTATTATGTCAATGCTCACCTGGGATGCCAAGGACACACGGGGGTGTCACAGAGGGGGGAAATGCAGGAGGTGGTGCTGCAGTATGACGAGGTTGTCACGGAGCACACAAGATGTCCGGCATGCGAGGTGTCGACAAAATGTATTATGTCGATGCTCACCTGGGATGCCAAGGACACACGGGGGTGTCACAGAGGGGGACATGCGGGTGATGTACACTGTAAAGGTACACACGGGATGTCGGGTTGATTGGAGGCCTGATGCCGGATTTGATTTTGATATGAATGAGTGGCACTGAGTTTGATCATGTTTGAATGATGCTGAAGAGTTTAATCATGCAGGGGATAAAGGCGAGGATGTTTTCCCATGACTCTATTGACTGCAACTTGTTGGGGAGGTGTGGAAACGGCTTTTTCCGCTTTACCTGTCGAGGAGTCTTAGTCCAGGTTGGTTCAAACAGATTTTGATATCCGGAGTTTACTTGTTTTTGAAAATCTTTTCAGGAAAAGTGTAGAAGATTTTTGTAAAGATTTTGATTTTGACAAAAGCGTGCTTAGTTAGCTTTTCAGATTTGTCAGTAAATTGCCTTTGTTCAGGGCTTATGGGATTTTGTGGGTTCCGTTTCATTCTTGGAGAGCTGAGTACGATTCAGAGCAGGATACTACTGTTACGGGCTGAGGACCCTGGCTGGGGAGAAACTTTTAGAAGACTTCTGGACCCTTGCTGGGGAAGAGCGTTATTGAGAGGCCGTCGGAGGCTTTTGCTGGGGGATCCATTGGGGATTGGAAGATTGTTATAGCCTGATACTGAGGATTCATTGAGGAGTAGGGCTCTGTTATAAACTACTGCCAGGGAATCTGGGGCCTTCCAATCTGCTGGGAATTTCCCAATGTTTGCCCCTCTGTTGGGGAGATGCTTTCAGGAGGATTCTTTGTTGAAGAATGCCTTGAGTAGATTGCCTGCTGGAGATATTCCCTGATGGAATCTCTGTTGGGGGTACTGATCCGTTGAGCCCAGTGAGACTGATCGCTGCCGGATCTTATTGTCAAACTGATTTTCAGCTCTTCTTCCCCTTTTTTACCCTTGGAATGACCAAGTCATGGGGTTCGCATAATTTTTGCGTGATGAGGCCATTGTTGGTTTTCCTCATGCCTGCGAAACTGATTAATTTTGTCCCCTTTTTGCCCCCAATCGCAAGACTAGGTCTGGGAGTCGCGTAACTTTTGCGCAATGAGGCCGTTTCCGGTTTTCACTCATGCCCGCGATTTGTTTGAGGGTTCGGATCCTCTCCCTTCACTGCCCTGATAGACATTCGCTGGGGATATAGGTGTGATATGGCACCTGTACTCGCAGTTTCTAGGGGATCTGGGAGGACTTAGAATAGGACGAAACATTGGCTAGGGGACCGAAGTTTGGGACACCCTTAAATTTTGGTTGCAACTGACTTGCATGAGGGTTTTCTGTTGAAGATAAATTTTTCGTTGGGCTCCACTAGGAATTGTCCTCTTTGGTAGAGGTTGATTGTTTTGAGATTCTTTCCTGTTTTTTTTTTTGGAAGAGTTTTTAAGAGAAGTTGATCTTGTTGGGGGGAAAGCCCGGAGAGATTATTTTTGCTCATAGGGCCCCTAACTTGGAAAATGTTTTAATTTCTATTTTGGAGTTTCCTTTGATGGAATATTTTTGAAACTTGATGTCAACTCCGTCGTGAAAATTGGGAGAATTTGTCTCTGTTTGGGGAGTGACTCTGTGAGAAAAAAGTTGTTCCTGTGGAGAGAGTTTTACGAAGAGGAAAAGATTCTGAGGGGGTAAGTCCCTTTTTGCGACCGCACCTGATTTGTCAGGTTGCCTACGTACCCTTTACAGGATCAGGTCATGACGTAGTTCAAACAAAATGTCCCAACTGGACGAGGGAGGGTGTCCCTGAAAGGTTTTTGTGAGAGAAAGATTGTTAGGCTCGAAGGGCTAACTAGCGGATTTCATTTATTTTTGTAAAAAGGTTTACATTGTTGGGGGTAAGAAGTGTGCCAATGACGGCCTCCTGTCATTTCCCGGAGATCCTACGAGTACAAAGTGCCTGTCAGACCTAGACCCTAAGCGTAGTATCGTTTAACTTTGTCCATGTTGACGGGCTCTGGGAGGTCTTCGTCATCCATACGTCCGAGTCGTAGGGCACCGCCAGAGAATTTGTCTCGGACTATGTATGGGCCTTCATAGTTGGGCGTGAACTTGCCCCTCGGGTCAGGACGGTTTGGCAATATCTTCCGGAGAACCAGGTCTCCGACTTCGATGCTTCGGGGCTTGACTTTCTTGTTAAAAGCCCTAGCCATACGCCTCTGATAGGCTTGAGAATGATTCATGGCTTTCAATCGTCGTTCTTCAATCAAGTTCAGCTGTTCATACCAGGTTTGTGCCCATTCTGATTCTGATATTTCTGCTTCCATTAACACGCGAAGTGATGGAATCTCTACCTCGATGGGGAGGACTGCTTCCATACCATAGGCCAAAGAAAATGGTGTTGCCCCTGTTGAAGTTCTGATGGACGTTCTGTAGCCCATGAGAGCGTATGGGAGCATCTCATGCCAGGCAGAATAATTGGTTTCCATCTTCTCAATGATCTTTTTCAGATTCTTATTGGCTGCTTCCACTGCTCCATTAGTCTGTGGCCTGTATGGTGTGGAGTTATGATGTTGAATCTTGAATTTTTGGCAGAGGTCAGTCATCCCCTTATTGCAGAAGTTGAGAGCATTGTCTGTCACAATCTCGAATGGGACACCATATCGGCAGATGATGTCTCTCTTCAGGAAACGCTGAACCACAGAGGCTGTGACGTTGGCATAAGAGGTTGCCTTGACCCATTTCGTGAAATAATCGATTGCAACCAAGATGAATCGATGTCCGTTAGATGCTTTCGGAACTATGGATCCGATGACATCGATGCCCCAAGTAGAGAAAGGCCAAAGAGCAGTTAGATTGTGTAGCCTTGTCGGCGGTGCATTGATCTTATCAGCATAAATCTGGCACTGGTGGCATTTCTGTACATGCTTGCAACAATCCGCTTCCATAGTAGACCAGTAGTAGCCCAGTCTGAGAATTTTCTTAGATAACATCATCCCGTTCATGTGTGGGCCGCAAGTTCCTCCATGAACTTCTTCAACTACCTGTGCTGCTTCACTGACATCGAGGCATCTGAGCCATATCAAGTTTGGCGATCTCTTGTATATAATGCCCCCTGATAGGGCAAACTGGATAGCCAGTCTTCTGATTGCCCGACGGTCTATTTTTGTGGCATCGAGAGGGAAGGTCCCGTCCTCGAGGTACTGCTTGATGTCTGCATACCAAGGCTTGTTGTCATTCACTGTGTCCAGCTCGAGGCAGTAGACAGGCTGATCCTGTTGCTGAATTTCAATTGGCCAGAGCATGATGCCCCTGGGAATCTGTACCATAGAGGCGAGAGTAGCCAATGCGTCGGCAAATCTGTTATGGTTCCTGGATCGGTGACTGAAACTGATTCTTCTGAATTGAGTGATTAGTACATTGAGATAGGCTAGGTATGGGACCAGCCTGGCTTCTCGGATGGCCCAAGATTCATTTGCCTGACAGATTACCAAAGATGAGTCCCCGTAGACGTCTATTTCCTCAATTCTGATACCCAGGGCTTCTTTTAGTCCGGCTATGCATGCTTCGTATTCTGCTTCATTGTTGGAGCATCTGAATTTCAACTTTACAGAGATAGGGAGATGTGCCCCCTTGGATGAGATTAGGACTGCTCATGCCACATGTCCATGACTGTTGGCAGCTCCGTCAAAGTATAACTCCCAGCCGGAGTATTCTTGCTCTTCTATTTCTGCGTACAGGATAGCTTCATCCGGAAACTGATCATGTACAGACACATAGTCTTGTGTTGGGTTGTGGGCCAAGTGATCTGCAATCGCCTGCCCCTTGATTGACTTTTGAGTCATGTATGTAATGTCGAATTCAGACAACATCATAAGCCATCGGGCAGTCCTTCCGGTAGTGGCTGGCTTTTCCAGTAGATACTTGAGTGGGTCCATTCGGGAGATCAGGATTACCGGGTAGGAAAGCAGATAGTGCCGAAGACGCTGAGTAGCCCAAACCATTGCCAGACATGTTTTCTCCAGCAGGCTATACCTTTTTTCGTACTCTAGTAAACGCTTACTGATGTAGTAAATGGCCTGTTTTGTTCTGCCTGTCTCGTCATGCTGTGCCAAGACGCACCCCATGGAGGTTTCTTGTACTGAGATATAGAGTAGTAGGGGTCGTCCCGGCGTAGGAGGCACAAGTACTGGAGGGTTGAGGAGATACTGCTTTATCCTGTCAAAGGCTTCTTGGCATTCAACTGTCCAAACTGTCGGTGTATTCTTCCGAAGAAGCTTGAATATCGGTTCGCAGATCGGAGTGAGCTGAGAAATAAATCGACTGATGTACTGAATTCGGCCCAGGAAACCACGGATCTCCTTTTCAGTTTGGGGTGCCGGCATCTCGATGATGGCTCTGGCTTTAGCTGGATCGACCTCAATGCCTCTTTTACTGACTATGAAGCCGAGGAGCTTTCCTGATGAGGCTCCAAAGACACATTTGGCTGGGTTCAGTCTTAGGCCGAATTCTCTGAGTCTGTCACAGAGTCTTTTTAGATCTTCAGGGTGTTGCCTAGCAGTAGGTGATTTGACGATCATGTCATCTACATAAATTTCAGCTATCTTGTGGATCATGTCATGGAAAAGTGCCGTCATGGCCCTCTGATAGGTTGCCCCTGCGTTCTTGAGTCCAAATGGCATGACCTTGTAGCAGAACGTGCCCCAAGGTGTGATGAAGGAAGTTTTCTCCATATCTTCTTCTGCCATTCTGATTTGGTTATACCCAGAGAAACCATCCATGAATGAGAGCATCTCGTGCCTTGCAGTATTGTCGACTAGGATATCAATGTGCGGGAGAGGAAAGTTGTCCTTAGGGCTAGCCTTATTCAGATTTCGATAGTCGATGCACATCTGGACTTTTCCATCCTTTTTGGGTACTGGTACGATGTTTGCCAACCATTCTGGATAGTTTGCTACTGCCAAGAAGCCTGCATTGATCTGCTTTTCTACCTCTTCTTGACTTTTTGTGACCATTCGGGCCTCATCCGTCTCAATTTCTGCTTAACCGGTCTGACATCTGGGTTCAGGGGCAGTCTGTGTACCACCAACGCTGGGTCTCGGCCAGGCATGTCTGCATATGACCAGGCAAAGACATCACTATAACTTTTCAGGAAGCAGATCATATCTTTTCTTTGCTGTGGGCTCATAGTTGTGCCAATCTGAATCAGCTGAGGGTTGTCTTCGGAACCCAAGTTTACTGTCTCGGTATCCTCGATGTTCGACTGTAGTAGCCCTTCACTGCGTTCTAGCAGGTCCAAAATCTCCTGAGGCGGTTCCTCATCCTGTTCTGTTTCCTGCTCTGAGTCATACTCAACTTCTGAAAGCTCAAGGAGGGTTTGAGGGGTAGCCTTGTCGGAGGCGATTTCCTGGCAAATCATTAAGCTTAGTTTAGCATGCTTATGTTTTTGTGTTTTGTTGGCTTCAGGACACTAGGCCTTCCAAGGGAAGAGTCCGTGTGATTTCGTCATTAGCCGAATGCAAATGTTTTTGAAAAACATGTTTTTGAGTCAAAACTCCAGATTTTCATTAAAAAAAGTGGGCTGTTTACAAAATTGACTCAACAAAATAAAAAAGAGGCCTACAGTTGGCCGACATTTTGGATTTTTGCAACGGGAGCAAAGAGAGATAGATTGAGGAGAAGAGGGGAATGATACTGCATCACTGCTTGTTCTGACCAACCTTCTCTGTACTGTGCTTTCCCTGACCCTGTGCGGCCTCGATGGTGAGAGCCTCAGTCCACCAACGGATTAGTGGCTGGCGACTGGATGATGCTTCTGTGCTGTTGGAGATGGTGCACACCTGTTCTCCCGCTGAATATTCTGCTTCTGCTTCTGCATCTTCAACAGTCAGCTCTTCAAACATCCGGGCGACGCTGAATACCTCCGGTTCGGGAATCCCTGAAGATTCGGTGCCGGGTTGAGGGTTAGGGATATTGATGGCTGGTGCAAGAGGGGTTTCTAGGTTGGTTTCAAAGATTCCGACGGGGAAAGTTATGGAAATGTGGGCTCGGGGTTCAGGTTTTGCCGACTGTCTACTTTTCTTTGTCAGCTTGTTGAGATAGTCCTCGTACTTGGGCTTGTATCTCAATCCAAACGGAAGTGTGTAACGTGGAGGCACATATCTCTTCTTCATGCCCTGGTTCTTAACACCCAGGCCTAGACCCGGCTGGTAATTCATCTTTGCCATCATTTTGATAAAGGGAGGTATTGTTTGTTTGCTCTGCTGTTCCACTTGGGCGATAGAGCTGACCTGCTCAAACTGATAGGTCATAAAAGCTGTACCTTGCCCTAACTCCTGGATGTCCCCGAAGGAACTTGCCAACTCCTCAGATGGAATGACGACTAGTTGGTCGTCCTGTATGAACTTGATTCTTTGGTGCAGAGAGGAGGGGATGGCACCGGCCGAATGAATCCACAGCCTCCCTAGGAGTAAGGTGAATGAGGCAGGTACATTCACAACTTGGAAATTTGTCAAGAACTGAGCCGGTCCAACCCTGATGGTCAGGTCAATATCACCCAAGTTCTGCCTGGTGGTATTATCAAAAGCCCTTATAGTCATAGGTCTCTTCTTAACTTGGCTGGTACTCAAACCCAGGCTTTGCAAGGTGGAGAGTGTACAAACATTTAGGCCGGAGCCATTGTCGATTAGTACCGAAGATAATGTCCTGTCCATACACTGAACTGTAATATATAGGGCTCGAGTATGATCTCTGTCTCCATCCGGTATCTCCTCTTCAGTAAAGGAGATGATTCGTGATTCTAGCACTTGCCCCACCATCTGCCCCAGTTTCTCAGGCGAGATGTCTGGTGTTATATGGGCGTTATTAAATACCCGGAGGAGTTGCTTTCTGTGATGCTCTAAAGTCAAGAGAAGGCCCAAGATAGAGATTTGTGCCTGAGTTTTGCCCAACTGCTGGGTAATATTGAATTCTTCTGCTTTTTCTAATATTTTTAGTAGGAGAGTCGAATCTGCTGTTTCCTTTTCTGGTTCTGCTACCCTTGCTTTTTCTTTACCCTTTTCTTTCACTGGCTCAATCGCCGGAGGTTGATACACCCGGCCGGATCGGGTGAGGTTGGCTATGTACTCACTTTCCAGGATGAGAGATTGAGGGGCAGGTACATGATTAAGGTTGAAAGGCTGGGAAGGGATGTAAGGGATTTTGACTGGTCCAGAGGATGTTGAGGCCTTGGCTGAAGCGGTGGGCCAACTGGCAGGACAGGGAATTGTGTAAACAATTTGCTCTTTCTCTGATTCCAGAGCGGGGAGTTGTATTGGGGTCTGGATGGCCTGAACATTAGATTATGGCAGAGGGATTATAACTGGGGGTCGGTACGAGGGCCTGATGATGCCATCATCGACTGCTGGTGCGCTGAGTCTAGGTTGCCCTACCCCGAGCTCTTCCCATTCAATAAAGTTAACTTGGTTGTTATGTGGGGGCAGTGGCACCTGGTCGATACTGATGTTGCTGGGAGCTAGTTCGACCTTACCTGTATCCAGGAGATCCTGGATAGCGCACTTCAGACCAATGCAGTAATCGGTTGCATGGCCCGGGCCTCTATGAAAGGCGCAGTGTTGGTTGACATCGTAATTCTTGTTCTTCTTGTCTGGTGGTAAAAGAGGGGTAGGGTCTCTTAGTTCGAGAAGGCCCTGCTTGGTTAGGAAGTCCAAAAGCTGACTGAGTGTGTAAGGGAGAGGGGTAAAGGTCCTGGGGGGACGGGTTTGCCCCTGAATCTATTTACCCGGCCGGGTATTTCCAGGTACTGGCTGTTGCTAAGCGGCCGGAGCTGGTAATCTGATTGGCGCTACGGGAGCCACCAAGTTAACATTTTCTTTTCTTTTCTGGTCTCTGTGACCGTTGTTTCTGCTGGTTGAAGCTGCTATCACTTTGAGGGGAGCAAGCCCTAGGCTGGAATGAATGGCTCCACTCTGTATTGCTGTCTCAATACGAGCACCTGTTTTAACTATTGTGCCAAAGTCTACAACCGGTAGAGTGACCATTAGTGTAGAGTAGGGCTGCTTCAGCGTGCCCAAAAATATGTTTGCCAGCTCTTCCTTGGGGATAGGGGTGATGACTTTTGCTGCCATTTCTCTCCACCGGGTTGCATATTCTAGGAACGACTCATTATTCCGCTGGTACATCTGTTCCAATTGGCTTCGCTGAGGCCGAAGCTCCTGATTAAAAGAGTATTGCTCTACAAAGGCATCCATGGCGTCCTACCATGTCTTGATTCTCTGTTTATCGATCGACATCCACTAGGCAAGGGCTGCCCCCTTCAGACTTTTCCAGAAAATACTGTATGAGCAAAGGCTGATTCTTGTTATATGGGAGCATGTCCCCCAGGTACATCTGCAAATGTTGCTTGGGACAGCCCGAGCCGTCATATTTATCGAAGTCAGGTACCTTGAATTCGGGGGGAATAACATCTCCAGAGGAGAAAGTCAGGTCTTCCAATGATAGGGTGGGATTGGTAGATGCCTCTCTCATTCTTCTCATTTCCTCTTTCATCTGTTTTATCTCTTCATGTTGGTCCTTGAGGGACGGTGTAGGGTCGGAAGACGATGGCCTGTCCTGATTGACATGTGATGCCTTAGGCTGCTCGTCATACTGGTCATACTCCTCTCCTCCTCCGCCTGTCGCGGGTGTAAGGTTGGGAATAATGATAGGGGTAGGCTGCTCTGGGTGAGGGCTGATCGGGGCTTCATTGGTAGGGTTTCGGTTAGAAGGTTCATCGGTTCGGGCACCAATAAGAATATTCAGGGACTCCAGAACTTGGCCAACTTGTTCTGCATAGCTACAATATCCGGTCATGCGACTGTACCAGTTCCTCGATCCTCTGTTGATGGTCTGATGGTTCGTCATTGCTTCTGAGCTGCTTTCTATCGGGCCGGGTAGGGTACAATCTCCGTGACTGGTATTTCTGTGAGGAGCTTCTGCGACTTCTGCGAGAATCGCAGTCAGAGAACGAGTCATGGGTCAGCTCATGCAGACTGAAAAATGCAACGACTAACCATGAATATGCACATGAGGGAGAGAAATGTTTGCTAAAAAAAGATTTTTCATTGATGCAGGAGTGAGTGAGTGGGATACAGGATGGACTCAATATAAAACAAAAAGGACCCAACCTAGGCAGGCCCATCGGGGGATGGCACGTAAGCGGGCGGGGCACGCCGTAACGTCCATGAACTGTTGTGGGAGGGATTTAATTCGACCTCCATACGCTCGAGTTGTCTACGAGGAAATTGTTACATATGGGATCCGTTAAGGTCGGATCGACTGGTCATCTCCTCCTTGAACTATCAAGCTGTTCGCTGATGGAAGTGCAAATGGGCCGAAGGACGGAGTTTCTTGCATATAACCCCTGTGCTCTTCTGCAAGGATCGGACGGTGTGGCCGAGGTGGTCAACCTACTCCTGCATGGCTATGAGTTCGCGGTTCTGCTCTGCTTCCTAGTGCCTGAATGCGCGCCTGGGCTCGTCTAGTCGTTTTTCTCTATCATGGATCTGTAGCGCCTTTCCAAGAGTAGACGTATGTCGGGAACCGCTATGTAGCTAGGGTTATGGTTCCTGGATGGGGCTTCAACTGTGTAGGCAGTCCCTAGGCGCTTGGCATGCCGGGCCCGTGGAAGGTCAGGATTTCTACCCTATACGGTATGCAGAATCAGTGGTGGTCCACGTTGTGGAACACAAAAATTGCATATTTGTCCCTTCTGGAGCTTCGCAATCTACTTGGACATCGGCGTGGTGGAGG